>JAUCNO010001507.1:205366-228224 GCA_032353835.1 Enteromius viviparus
GCGTCGTGACCGCATCACCACCTCGGGTGTGCATTATTTTTCTAATAATTCAATGGCCCGTCGTCAATTATTCCTTACATATATATATATATATATATATATATACATATATATTATTTTTAAATACATAACTACATTTTGTCAATTGTTAAGCTTATGTAAATATTAAATTAAGTTTGTTCAAAATATGTTTTTGCAATATTTCATTTTTATATATTTAATGATGGAAGAGAATGTATTATATTCTTTAAAAATTCATATACAAAACAGATTTTGTGTAAGTATAAATAAATTTAAAAATGCATTGTTTTATAATTGTATCAAGTGCATATTTGACTATAATGTGTAAACTACTACTTTTAATTAATGATTATAAATAAATAATAAAAAAATATAAATAAATGATAATTACTACTACTACACTATTATTTAGTATTAATTATTATTACTACTTCTTCTGCTACTACTGTACTACTACTACTAATAATATAATAATAAATTGAGATCTAGGTAAGGACAAGACTCAGAAAATAACGAACTTCCCTCGAAACAAGAATTTGCAAAGCCAGTGGGGAGTGAAAATCAACTACATACAGAGGAAGCAGTTTTTATTTTGCATTTGTGTTGTGATTAGAGATCTGTGTCTTTGTTAAAGCTCGACCACAGCGGGCAAACATGCAGGTGCATTCCCAGCTCCACACACCTGCTCCGGGACAGATTCCACACACTCAACGGACCTGTTGAGTCTTGACCTCTCTGACTGTCATTCACACTCACGCTGCAAATAAAGTCTGGGACTGTCTGAAGAGAAGCGCAGGAGCTCAATGAGGCTGTACTGAGGGCTCATTCTCATGGGTTTCAGATAAAAGTGAATCACATTTCCACATGTTTAGACCAGCCAGTTTAAATAATTGTTTCAGCTAATTAACTGAATAACGATTCCTGAAAATTCGTATAGCCATTCGTATAGTCTGGTTATACATTAGCGCATCCAAAATAAAGGTTTTTTGTTTACATAATATATGTATGTTTGCTGTGCATACTTATTAAGTATATATAAAAACACACACATGCATGTATATGTTTTAGAAAAATAGGTTATGTTTATATATGAAATGTATTTATTTAGATAGATGTTAATATAAATAATAATACAATAATTAAAATAACTATATACACACACACATTTAAATATATATATATTTTCCTAATATATACTGTATGTGTGTGCATTTATATACATAATAAAGATACACAGAGTGCACACACATATTACATATATTAACAAAAACTTTTATTTTGTATGCAATTGATTGATTGATGATTATTTTCTTAAATGGTTCTTGCATACTCCCAAATTATCCATAAATAAATTAATAACATAAAATTGTTAAATATAATAAATAATAAAATTATATATTTAGATAAAAAATGTACATCTTATCAACAATTAATTGTTATTCTTTTATTATTTTATTTTCTGATTATGTTCAGAGTCATTACAACAGAGTGTAACGTTTTAAAAATTTATTTACTATAAAAAAAAGCACAATATATTTAGATTTAAGTTTTGCAGTATATTGGTTATCAAGTGATAAGGCTTATTTTATTTGGTTTTGTTTTATATTATTTGAAAATACTGGATATTTACTTGTATATCCTTCATGTAACACTTAGTTATACTTAACCTCTACAGGTAAATTGTATTTTTTATCACGCCACAACATGAAAATAACTATCGCAACAACTTTAGAAAGACTGAATTGATTTCAAAAACTTTTCCAAAACCATAGCACACACATTTTCAACTTTTCTACATGGAAGCATTGTCATTCTAAAAAATTAGATCCTGTTTATAATACACTGACACCTGCTGGGAAAAAAAGTAAAGTTAAAAAGAACAAGAGCAGGATACGCAGTTGCTTCTGGGCTGGACAGACACGAGTTCAGAGCTAAAACACTCCAACCTGAACTGATCAACATGATATCACCAAAACTGATATGATTAGTCAGCGTGGGAGAAGTGATGGGAAATATTGCCGGGAGCCAGAGCTAACCTCTTTTTCTCTCTTCTGACTTGACTGGGCGCACATAAAGAATCCCAGCCCGTCATTCACAGTAGCCTGGTAGTGCAATCCAGATGTGGAGGCACATGTTCAAACCTGTACCCCCCAAAACTAACGGTCCCCTACCCAATGCAGATTAGCCCATCCTGGGGAGAAGAGATAGCACTTGAGGGGGGGAGGTTTCATTTGGCTCCCGGGGTCCCATGAGGAGAACGACTCCACCTGTGCAGTAATCAAAAACACAAGTGAAAAACACCCTATTTTGAACAGCATGGCGTCCTAATGTAAAAGTGGCATGTGGGCACATTTGAAGTGGCTTTTGATTGATCCCCAGCTGCTCTGGAAATTGTCCACCGTCGCTGTATTCAGGTCAGAGTGATAAGAGTTGTGGGTAGGGTCCTGGAGGAGCATCCCTCCACGTGCTCCGTTCTAGGTGTGTGTGTGTGTGTGTGTGTGTGTGTGTAGCGCGTGATGCAGGGGCGGTCGGGCCGCACTCGGCGTGGCAGAAGTGCTACCGTCCGCTGCACTGACGAATGGCACATATGAAATAATGCTCAAGTCATAAGTCATTTATGCCCAATTGCTTCTGTGCTTGTTTAGTGAAAAAGTCAACAGTTCATTCACATGGCTGAAGAGAGACAAGTTTGAACACGCTTTGAGTTGGGCCCCAGTCTCCATCCATGGTTTCCTGCGCCCTTTCAACATCCTTTCCACTTTTCAGTAATGTCAATATTATTATTTATATTAAATAAATCAATATAATTATATATGTCCATAAAATATAAGTTAATAAATAATAAAATAATATCTGTAGAATAAAAACACAAAATTAACATTTATATTATTGTTAATAACACTAATAATTATACACTAAATGTTGTAGTAAACATATATACCACATATCTATATATTAAAAAATGCATACAGTACAATAATAAATCAAATATTTTATATAAATACAAATTATATATTTAGAATAAACATATTAAAATAAACATAATTATTGACATGATTATTATTGTTATTTTATTTATTACTTAGTATTTTTTATGATTACATTTCTTAATTTTAAAGCAAGAAACATATATGCCATATACCTACAGGTATATTACATTTTTTATGAATAATAAATATTATACAATAATTAATAGAATTATTCATACTTCACAATTGCACTCAGACATACACTTCAGTTTCTTTAGACAATTATTATAAATAAATAATAAAGATGATGATTAGTAAATAATGAATATAGAAAATAATGAGATGATTTAACATAAAATTAACATTGCTGTTACTGTTATTACTTTATAAATTATTACTATAATTTAGTAGTATAACTAAACAAACACACCATATACTCATATATTGAATTGATTTATAAAATAAATATATTATTTTTTTATTATAAACATTATAATAATAATGGTAATATTATTATTTATAATAATAATAATAATAATTGTTTATATTATTTATATTATTAGTGAAATTATAAAATCTCTTCATGCAAAACTGAGACTGCTTTCCACACAAACACACACACCAGCACACACAAAGATCATATATTTATAATAAAAAAAACATAAAATTAACATGCTGTTATTAATTTATTAATTAATATAATTTTGGAGGAGTATAACTAAACATATACAAACCATATACACATATATTAAAACAGTTTTTTCAAATTGTATTGATGCATACAATAATTATATTATTATTTTATATAATTAATAATAATATCAATATTTGTAATAATAATAATTATTATTATTAGTAGTAGTAGTAGTAGTAGTAGTAGTAGTGCATTTATAAAATCTCATCATGCATAAACTGAGACATGAAAAACCAATCACACACATACAATTCTATTATTATTCCTCAAACTAAACTAGTCTTTGAAGGACTTTGTTTGTAGACAGTTTTATTCAGATATAAAAGCTGCACTTATGAAATAACAAACACCGTTGCCGAAGACAGCAAACAACATCTGCACGGTACAAACACAATGGCCTCCTCCACCTCCTCCTCCTCTCATTCTCTTCCAAACCTGGACTATAATCAAAGACTTCCACAGGAGGAGCGGAGAGCACTGACAGAAAATGTAATAAAAACTACATGAGCAGTCATCCATTTCTAATGGAGCTTCTTTAAATCTTGAAAGGGAGACTTTCAATAGTGCATTAGTCTTTTCCTTTCTTTGTTGTGTTCCTTTAATGCTTTCCCACAGAAATGTATGCAAATCTCTGGCTAATGCTAACAGCGATGACAAAGAGCCAGTTCCTGCCTGAGTCTGTGCCATCCCGAGGACTGCTGGCCCAGCCAGACTCTCCTCTTCATTTCCCTCTGTTTAATAAAGTCATCGTAATGTTTACAGCAAGCCAGATCACTGACAACCGCCATGCCACCTATTTACGTTTTATAATAGCATAAATATTCATAAGATCTAACCTTATTTTAAACACATTAACATATGGTTTACACTTTACATGATGCAGAAATAAATCAAATGTAAATATGTTAACACAAGTAAAATATTAATAATACTTAATATAAATTATAAAAGCAATTGGTCTGGCTTTTATATAGAATCTGAATACTACTGTACTCAGCATTATTATAACATATAATGAATAGAATATACAATACAGTATTATATTACATAAAATATAAATATATATTATAAAATAAAAATAGCATAAAGTGATATTTTATTATTATTATTATTATTGTTGTTGTTGTTATCGTCTCATTTGACAATTTAATAACAATGTTGCTGTTTTTAAATGCAACAGCAATTAATTATCATTTGTACAGTATAACATGATTATCTATATATATATATATATATATATATATAATAAATTTCTACAAGAATAATAGTAATAAATGTATTACTTATAATTATTAAAATGCAAAATAAAAATATTTTCTTAACAATAATAACAGCAATGATTAAATTAGATTATTAAATTAAAAAACAAAACAGCAAAATTATTATTATTATTATTATTATAATTAACAATGGCAATAATAAACAAATTTTCGATTGTAAAATATTTTAAGCTACATATATAAAATCTACTATAAATTGCTGTTTATTGTACGTGCTTATTTATTTTTTTAAATATTATATTATATATAAATATTAATATTTTCAAAAAAACATGCAATTGGTCAAATAATAGCCTGGTACTGGGATTATGAGTTCAAGAGGTTAACAACAACATTTTGGAGTAGCAGAAATATATACACCATATACTTATGAATCTTCAAATATTTATATTTTCTTGCCTGTGATTATTTTGACCTTAAAATGTTTGACCCAAGTGTCAGTTCTAACCAAATAAAGACATATTGTTGTGTCGCAATGGCAGATTTTAAGGAGTGACTCGTGACAGTGTCTATGACTTATTCACGTTATTTATGCAATATTTCATACCAGATGCTAAATATAAATCCCAAAGAGATGTTTCTTCCTAGTGCCTGTTTGTTAGTGTGCCAGTGTGTGTGTTGGCTGTGTACTGTTGTCACTGAGTGATCTGCCTCTACGTTTGTTCACAAACTACTTTTCATTTCTCCACCCAATCCCTCCTGGCTTTCTCTCTCTCTCTCTCTCTCTCTCTCTCTCTCTCAATCAGTAGAAAAGCCCAGCAAAAATTTCCTCCCTCGCTGGAGTGCAGAAAAAAGGAGCCAACGTGATCCTCTCTTGAGGGAAATCAGATCTCTGTAAGAGAGCCGGGCCATTCACTCCAGGATACAGATACAGAGCCGCCAACGGACACCAGCGAGAGGAAATGATACTATCACATAGAGAGGAATAAAGGCCGGATTATACCAGGCATGAAGACACTGTAAATGGCATGAAAAAAAAAAGGAGCACAAAAACAACTACGGTTGGGTGGAAACACTGGAACTGAATTTTTTCTTATCATTCGGTTACATTAACGGTTCTTGCACATTTGCAGCCAAAGTAAAGACTTCTTTAAATTAAGCATTCTTTTGGACATTTCACACGGCAAAACCGAAATTAGATTTATTTCCCTGCTGTTAATGTATGTTTTGAAGCTAGGATGCTGGTTTATGCCGGTTCTTTGCCAGCACGCAACCAGCATAGACCAGCACCCCAGCTTCAAATCATACTGAACCAGCTTGTTTTTCAACAGGGCTGCCCCCTCATCTGCTAGTAAGCTTGTTATTACGTTTCAAGTGGTTCAAGCAGATGCTAAGGTTTTGAGACTAGATTTTAACGTTTGCTAAGGTTCTCTGAGCACACTTTTTAGTATTTAGCTACACTGATGCTAATGTTTTTCCGATTTAGCAACTGCTAAATGCTAAAGTTTCTGTAAGTAGTTTCTGACACGTCGCTATGAGGTCTACAGTATGTGTAATTGTTCTAGCATTTTCCCATACAGATGCTAACATGTTCAAAGTTACTAAGTTTTTGCTGAAGTTCTCTAAACAAATTTTATAATTCTGCTATACTTTTGCGAAAGTTACAAATGATAATGTTTGTTAAGCGTTCATGAGCACTTTTTGACATCGCTTTGAGATGTTGTTTGTAACATGCTAAACTGATGCTAAGTTTTTAACTAGCATTTATTTTAACATGTTGCTATTAACATATTTTACCACAAGTTTTTACTTTTTTAATTGTTTTAACATGCTGCTAAAGTGCTTTAACGCTAAGGTGTTAAGAGTACCCTGCTGAAAAATCTATCACAGAATTTATAATAGTTATAATAGTTTTACTGGTTTTATTGGTTTTAATGGAAATTGTGTCTAAAAAGTTATCAAGACAGTATTTCTGGCCACCATATTTTGGCTGAAAATACTATCTAACTAGGCAGCACACTACATTTCAAACCAGAAGCAATATTACCGCCAACAGCGAGGCCCTGCCCTTGGTCAAAACCAGGAAAGCGTGACTGTAGCTTCTGTTCAGAACACACTCGTTTTCCCAGCCTCTTTATCCATGCTGACTGAACAGGACAACAGGGCAGGCATTTCTTCTTGTCAATACCCACCACATCCATTCTCACCTGGCTGACACCTTTTACTGGTCAAGGAATGAATCAGTCACACTTACTGTTCTCCCCAGGTACTGTAGGCTAAAAAAGGACATCAACATGAAGGAGGACTACAGCGTTTCCCTGTCAGCAGCGGCCCAGAGGGTATGGTGAAAAATCGCCATCGATAAAATAACATTTTTCAAAGAGCGTTACTGCTCTTTTAATCTTTGCCCGCCACAATGGATGGCTTCTGGGATGCGTTTCATTTCATCTGAACACAAACAATCTTTCAAAGGGCTTAATAACAGTTACACAAATGAGCGTCATTAATTACCTGCTAATGGAGCAATGACTGTGCCACCTTGTACCGCGTGCTGTTGTTGCGCTGGGAGATCGGAGCGGGAGGCTATACACATACGCGCGAGCGTTATTAGCCTCGTTGCATGACGCTTTTTGTATTCTAAAATAAAACACATTTACATATCACTTGACTATCAATACGACAATTTGGGGTCAATATAGTGCGGATAGTTTTGGTCTTGGATGCTGATTGGTCAGTTATATATATATATATATTGAGCTGTGATGGTCATGTAAGTAATTCAGGTTTAAGTCCAACCAGCAATGAATTCATATCGTAAAATATTGCAAAACTTAAAAGCCATACATAATTCAAGTGTGCATTTATCTTCAAAAATTCAACACCACTTTATACATCTGAAAGGGAACAGAAAATTTCATTAAAGTTGTCCTAAAAAAAACACACATATTGGTTTTAGGTTTTAGGACAACTTTGAAGAGAGGATTTGATTCACTTCAAATGTCGTCATAACCTTTTTTTATCATTAAGATATTATACTTTTTAAAATTTTAAATACAAATAGTATGTAGCCACTTTATTAATGAGATAAATATACATAGTAAACCATTTATGCATACATTTTAAATAAAATTTTAAATGTAACATTTTACTTAGGAATAGTTTTACGAATTTATTGATACATTTTGTCCGCTCGCGTTTCATGAATGTCTCTGCAGCTGAAATTTGAAGCTACATAATTCAAATTCAAATTAAACAGCAAAAATGCAAACAAACCAAGTATTTACTCTCTAGATAAAACATTATTCACCAACCAGCAGATACCGATGAATACACTTGGGGCTGAGTTAACCATTGATAAATTAAAGACACAGCAAGCCGTCATAAATTTGGACACCCCGGTGTTGTCTGCCTTGTGATAAAGTGCGTCGCTGGATGGGCGCCACTGCTATGTGTGTATCTTTCAACCGGCTGCCACTTTATCTTTCGCATCCTGCAAGATTATATCTCCTGGGTTCAGGTAGGGATCCATCATGGCTATTATTACCTGAAGTCACACGCCACATCTATCACCCACTAAGGTTACTATAACCTCAATATTAAGGGAGGAAAAAGATCCGCTGATAAACAGTAGGAGAAAAGGAATGGTCTGCACGCTACAAGGTTTCATCTTCCTTTCACTTTTAATAAGCTACTCAGAGGAATAAAGATTACAGGCCATATTTAGCATGCGGGACAAATCAGGGTGCTACTCGGCCTGCGCACCTGCTAGGAGCTGCTCATTAGGGGCCGTGGTAATAGTATGGAGACAACCTCTGATTGAACAGTCTAGCTAGATAGCGCTACGCTCCAGCTAATGTTCGCACTATGCCATACGTTACATTAGGCTATAAACATTTGCCTGGAATGACCTCTGTTCCAACATGAGTTTCACACAGGAGAGTAAACTAATCGATTTCAATCCTAGCACGTTGCTATGCTAACAGCGCAATAGCTGCATAATAAGCTGCATTTAACATTAGGTAAAGTAAGCTTTTCATACTAAAGAAATAAAAGTTTATTTACAAACATTTACAATTTGGATGTTTCCCTACTCACACTGCAGTGAAATAAACTTACAATGCCACACATATTTTGCCTAAAATGAATGCTATGCTCCAGCTTATGTTCATATTAGGCCATAGATAAACACTAAGCCAAAGGCTAAAAATGTTTGCCTATTCCACTGCAAGTTTCACACAGCTTCAATACAGTCTTATGTTAGCATGCTGCTAGCTAATAACGTAACATCTAAATAAAAATAATAAAGAAATATTGAGATAAACATTGAGTAAACTGAACCATTTCCTCACACTGAATGAACCTTCACTTCCTGTCAGACATCTGTATTTTTCCCCCCACTTCTCTTGTTGCAATGAATTCTGGGATGTCTTTCTCATCAAATAATATTGCAATGCTACATCTGACTATGAACACTAAATTCAGCTAATGTTCACCATAGGCTTCTGTTCCAAAGTGAGGGATTTAACTCACAGTCAACTTCAGTAGAGTTTGATGTTAGCATTGCTAAGCTAACAGGAAAAAAACACACCAACAGTGAGTAAATGAATCTTGATACTTCTCATTGAATGAAAAAGTTTATAAAAATTAAAATTTCACTTGTTTTTTGTTTTGTTTTTGTTTTTTACTGCAATGAATTCAGCGATTGCTTTCTCAGCAAATTTATGTGATGCACATTTGATTTTGGCAAAAATGAATGCTAATGCGCACTAGGCCAAGCTAACAATACTTGTATAAGGGTAAAAACAGTTCAGTTAACAAACAAGCACTCATGGTTTCATTTACAAGACATGCAATACTCAAAACAAGCCAGATGTCCAATACTCGTTTAAGGGTAAAAAGACGCAACTCAAACAATTTTTGAATTAAGTATTTTGGATCGTTTTCCATGCTAAATGAAACAGTCTGCATTATGTCTCCCTGTTAGCCAGTTGAATTTGAGTTTGCAATGAATTCTGGGATTGCATTCTCGATGAAAAATACATTATGGTCTGTACTGTATATAGGAACAAATTTTGTGGATGAAATCCAGTGATTTTAATAGGAACTTTCCAACAAAAATGTCCCAGCCGGTTGAAGCTGAACAGGTGGATTAACCAAGTTGAGCAACAAAAGGCTGCTTGATTAGAAAAGTAATATCTTTATGAACTTTATGTTTATATATTGCTACAGTATCAACAATATATAAAGCAATGTACAATTTATATTTGCAAAGTTTTGGCAAAACAGGAAAACAACTACTGTTTTGAGTTGATGGGTTGTCAGGTGGATTGTCTCTTAACAACAAAGAGTGTTCGGTGCACTAAAAGATGTGACTAATGCTAGCAAAACGAAAGAGTGTGAGGTTGACTGTTGCGCAAAAAAACAAGCGGTAAGAAATGAAAGTGGGTTTAAGTGGCTAAGCCTCTTTCAGGATTACTGAAACATGTCAAGGACAATGTCAGGTCAAGAGGTCAGAAGGAATCCGGAGTTTCACAAACGAACAAAGTGAATGTTTCAATGCTAGTAGCTAAGTCACAAAACTATTCAAATTCATACCAGCATAATTCATATGCAATAACACCACCTTGACCCCGCTACATCCGTTTCTACTTCAAAATTACACTAAGATCAGAGCATCAGCTCTCATAATACATTCAAAGCAATTAAGTTCAAATATATGCAAAGGATTATTTACTTTGAAACCAGTCTTGTTATTCTGCTGCATATCCAACAACAACACGCATTACTGTGGCTTGGCACCAGAGAAAGTGGAGGGGACCATGTAAATATTTAAAGCCCCCACAAATATATAAATATTCATTCCAGAATGATTTGATGCGCTAAATAAATAATCCCTTATTAAATAAATGACAGCCTAAATAAAACTTTAAAAACAGGATCTAGGGAAATGAAGATGAAATGAATCAGACGGGGTTGGAAGGGATGAAGGAAGTGAAGGGGGTGGTGATGTCAGCTATCACTCCACTGCTTTCAATTCCTGATGGCAGCCGTGCAAAAGAGACAAACTAATTAAAGATGAACCACCAATTAGATGACCTTTTGAGGAATGGACCAGAGAAGGGCCCTAAAAGGAATCCAAGCATCGGAAAACTAAATGTTTGTCTGAAAAACACTCAGTTCAATTCAAACGCCACAGACGTTTCTAGATACTGCCTTTCTTAGAGGAAGGCATCATTTAGGCCCATATCACAAACAGAGATGAGTTACAGTAGGTGTCAGTTTAACACGACAGGCAATCACGCACTCATGTTCTGTTTTCATTTACAAGACATGAAACACTCAAGCCAAAACGAGCCAAACGTCCGATTTCTTGTAGACTTTCTCTCAGTATTTCTAGCAAGATCCACAGGACAGTGCCACCTCTCATCTAATCCCCTGCTCCGCCTGAGCTATAACTCACTGAGCGATGGGAACACGGCCTTTGTGATGGCCATGATTAGTCTTTTGTGTTCCAGGTAGAATAAAGATGAAATTCTACGAGCCAGTCATTGCAGATCTATTTTCAGCGTACTCCAAAAAGTTATTTCTTTTTCGCTCGCAGTCTATCTTTTTGTTCTTTTTTTATGCCTCTTTTTTGAAGGTTTGATATGAAGCCCGCAGGGTCTCGGAAGATAGAGGCTGCTCTGTGGGGAAATACAGCCAAGAAACACAATAGGAGCAATCTTGTCCTTTAGTATGCTTTGTACTTCAGTGGACCTCAGTCTGGTCAAGCCATTTAGTCCCTTTTTTCAAACCTCAGCCTTTTTTGTCTCACCGCACTTTAG
Organism: Enteromius viviparus; assembly: GCA_032353835.1. NCBI lineage: Eukaryota > Metazoa > Chordata > Actinopteri > Cypriniformes > Cyprinidae > Enteromius > Enteromius viviparus. Next base: position 217,095 of record JAUCNO010001507.1, read on the forward strand.
CTTTACATTCAAAGTTCTTTCACGTCACTAGAGTATGAGGACAAACTATTCATTGACAACCATGAGTTCATGAGATATTTTGCTTAGAAATTACATTTCAGCCATCATTTACTTACAATCACGTCTTTCCAAATAGTGATTTTTTTAAGAATGAATGGTGCATTTATATAGCGCTTTTACTGTGTATGGCTTTACAATCATGTGGGGGGTCTCTCCTCAACCATTAACAAATGCCTTTTTATATTAGTTTTGTATTTGTTAACATGATAGAGCATTTACTTTTAGCTATAGTTAGCAAATCCTATATCAACGGGGGGGAAAAAAACGTGCCAGGGTTTACATATTGAACCTGTGTTTTAGCACCGCTTAGTGGGCATTTCTCTTTGAAACTGTGGTAAGGCACGTAAAAACAATGTTGCACAAATAGTGCACAGAGGTACGTATTTTTATTAAAACCAGGTTGCATAAAAGTGTCTTGAAAGTGGTTTATACAACAAACCTTTTAAAGGTCCAGTTTTCAAAGAAACTGTTAATTTGACCTTAATATTTTTCAATAAATTGGTACACAAAACTCGATCGAGTGATTCCTATGGCTTCTGTATATTTTTCAAACTATTGGTTCTTTTGTGTCAGAGCTTTACAAAAACTGATTAATCCGGTTCATAAAAAAAAAAAAAAAAACATCAAAAACTGGTTCTGTTCTGTGGTTCTGTGCAATCTTTTTAACCAATCTGTCAACCTGGTTCACAAAAAAGACTCTATTTGTTCATGAATCACATTCGGTTATGATTCACATACAGTATCTCAAGCACACAGACTATATCACTGTACATGGATCAGAACTGTTCGGTTGACTTAATCAAATCTGTTAACCTAGTTCAAATAAACTCAATGTTTCTGTTTTGTCATATTCATATTAATCTGTTAACCTGGTTCACAAAAATTGAATAAATAATTTGTACACATATCATATTCTGTTTCGAATTTTGTATGTCACAAAATAATCTGTCATATTCATATGATTCGGTTAATCTGGTTCTCAGAAACAGACTGAATGATTCATACATGATTTGGAATCAGTCAGTTTTGTTATATTAATATGAATCTGTTAATTTGTCAAACTATTTGTTATATCCATATTAATCAGTTGTGTGTATGATTTTTCTCCTCAAATCCGACCTTTTCAATGAATTTGTTAATTTGAATTAAACAATGTACTGAATCATTTCTATAGAAACCTGATTGAATTAGTGTAAAAAAACGTATCATGTGTTTTACAGATAATAAAATAAATCATATTTATCAAGAACTACAATGAGGATGAGTACTACATTTCTTTTATGTGGGTGAATTCCAGAAAAAACAGAAGAAAGAAAAAACGTTCTGCGCGTTTAATACACTTTGCTTTCAAAACACCAATGCTATGCAAATACAGTACGTGACGAGGGCCCGAGATGTGATAATTATGGGCTTATTTGTTATCTGCCACTTCTCTTATTGCTCAGGGACATCAGGTGAGTTTAAAGGGGCCCATCAGAGGGGATCGCATTTGCTGGAGCACCAGTGATGATTCAAAGAGAGGCAGACACCCATGCAGTTGAAGAACCTGTCAATAAACTGTCACAGTGACAGCCATGTTCTTCTGAGACCCGCAATGTGTGCCGACTGCTTGGAAATATGTCACTCACAGAGGCAGCCAGCTTTTTCTATCAGCAACCAGAAGAAAAAAAAGTCTTTTTTTTTTTTTCAATCTGCAAGGCAACTGAAAACAAATCTGGTTTTAGATTTAGTTATTCAGTGTTGTATCTGCAGAGTGCACAAAGTTAATAATATTCTAAATAAATAACTAAGGTAAAGTATAAGGTAAATAACCAAACAATATTTTAGTATTTTGTCTAGCCATATTTTGCATTAAAAACTCAATGTCACAAATGAACTAATTTGATAATAATGAACTTGAATATAATGAATATAATAATAATAACAATAACAATAATAATAATTGTTGTTGTTGTTGTTTTTATGTTTGGCAAACATTTTAGGAAATCAATAAATATTAGTAAATTCAGAAAATATAGTACTTAAAACTAAAAAACACTGGTTTCCAAAAGTGTGTATATTTAGTTTTTCTAATATAATACATTTTTACTTCATTACATATTATATTTTGTGCAAAAGACTGAATGAAAAGCTGTAATTAAATAACTATATAAACAAACAAATAAACAATATTTTATTATTTGGCTTTATATTTTATATTTTTTATATGAAAGACTCAAATCGAATAAGCTTATTTTATTACTGAACTAGAAATGTTTAGTAGTAGTAGTAGTAGTACTAGTATTCATGCAACATTATTTATTTATAAGTTTTAAATGTGTTTTAAAGTTTAGATTTTGTAGTCTCAGACTTTTGGATTCTACTGATAGACAGAGATTAATAGAATTAAAAAGATTAATAATTTTCAGATAGCCACAAAAGACTGAGATTAACTAAAAACAATTATATACTGGTATATAAATCTATGTGAAGGTGTGAGCACTTTTAAGTTCCTTCAGCTAAACATGTTGTCTGTCTTTGCTCTATATCACCACATATGAAACCTGACAAAAGTTTTTTGTCCCGTCATCCATCTTGATTTGCTTACCAGGTGTATGTATAAGCACAGAGTACATGCCACTTAGTGGAGGAACCCTGGTACTGTATCCATGTGTATGTGTGTGTGTGTGTGTGTGTGTGTGTGTGTGTGTGAAGCAGCAGAGTGTGACCGGTTGAGTGGTTGCCATCGTAACCATCACATCATCCGCACACTACTCTGTTCCAAAGGTCACTAACAGGTGTGATCTAACGGCCCTGACAAGTTAACAACCTTTCAAGCGGTTCAACTCCAAATGCAAAAAATAAAAACACTCTTTTATGCAAACTTGGACTTTTTTTCCCGCGAGAACTGACAGAACGGGCTGAGATATAACAGATGTGCATATGTTTTGATGGGAAAAGCCACAGGATTTGTAATGACACATTAAGACTGTGCCTTTATACAAGATAAATAAAATGGCTTGGCTGTTGTCAGTTACACGAGTTATCATTCCTTATGATTTAGCTAGGCATTTATAATTATCAGTTTATTAACATACTTACATCATTTAAACTGCAAATAATTTTGCACAAAAAAACTGAACAGTAATTTAGATAAACTTGTAAATGTAAATACAATTTAACCTTAAAAAACACTGGTCATAAATACAAGTTAACTTAAACAAAACAGCAAAACAAAACTTTTTTCAAAACTACAAACACAAACTAGCATCCACAAAAGAAAAAACAACAGACCCTTGTCATAAACACAAGCTAACCTCAACAAAACAAAACCAACATCAAAGGACTGAACCCTAAAACAAAACCCTGTTCAAACCACAAAAAGATAACAAAATAAACAGCACAATACAAAACCTTGAAGTAACTACAAGCTAATGAACAAAACTTTGTTATAAATACAAACTAACCTCCATAAAACAAAAACAACACAAAACAAACAAACAAACAAACAAACAAATCACTTAATTTGATTTTCAGGTGCATCCAGTAGTGTTCAGGGCCACTGTGTGTAACGAGTGTAACTATTTTCTATATTAAAATCACTTACCTTTATGATGCAATTCAAAGGAACAGGCCGACACACAGCAAGCATTCAGAGAGAGAGAGAGAAGAAAAAAAAGAGTTAAATCAGCACCATAAACAGCACATATTACTGAATTTATAGCATGTTTCCACTACATCAAACAAATCACCCCCCAGCACGCATTTCTAGACCACACTCATAAAAATGTCTGCTGTCTGTGTAGAGATACTCTGTTAAACACTACACACTCTGCAGCGCTTTGCTCTGAGAGAGCTCACTTACTGAGGAACAAAATACAGTTCCTAATGAAACAAACGAAGGTACTTCATCAAAGACTGCATATGTGCCTTACAATGTCAGCGTTTAGGAAAGAGCATGAAAGGAACCAGGTGTCTCATAAAACCATTCTGCGTTATATTTCAAAAGTGGAAATAATGACAAAAAATAACTTATTTTTTTAAATGATTTCTTTCATGACAATCACATTCCTATCAAATTTTCATAAGCATTTTATTGCATTAAAAATACATACAAAATTTAAATTTAAAATTACTTGCATAACAACAGCACAAGTGTTCTTTAAGTATCATTGAGATAATATACTTTAGTAATAGTTTTATAAAATTGCTATATTAAGTACATATAATAGTTTAGCTTCAGTTTGGGTTTAGCAGCACATGAAAATATCTATATATTAAATTTTATTTTATTTCAGTGTATATTTATTTTATAAAGCAATTCATTATTATTATTATTATTATCATTAAGTTTAGCTGCAGTTTGGTTTTAGCAGCACAACAAAAATATAATGACTAGCAAACTAAATATCAATAATAAATTTACAATACTTTATAAAAAATAAAAATAATACTTTTTGTCATTGCATTACGGCAAGGATAAATTAGATATAAATTAAAACAACAAAATTTAAACAATTATAAAAATATTAATTAAAACAAAACAAAAAGCATTCTTTTAAGTTAAATATTTTTTTATTGACATTCCTCTAAACATATAATAACAGTATTGTAAACGTGTGATTAATGCTTACAAACAACGTGACATTGAGTTAAAAGCGTCAGCATAAAAGCCCCTCCAAGCTCATCGAGAGGTTGGTGCCCAACATGAAAACACACACACACACACACACACACACACACACACTCGCACTCATTATCGACACAGGTGGGTGTAGCCTCTCTGTGAGAGCTGTCGAAAAGCTGAATCACATCGGCTCTGACGCCGCGTCAAAGCCCTCGGCCTCCAGCGGCAGCGAGACAGATAACGTCCGATGAGCTGTGCAGTGTAATTGAAGTGTAGATTACTATCAGCCATGTGTTTGCCAGATCAAACCCCCTTTAAAAATACACACTGAGTGCTCATGTGGAGCGGCCACAAGCTTCATTCCACTTTCTGCTACATCAGTTCCACGTACGGAAAAATGTAAGTCATTTACAAAGAGCTACGGGACTCTGTACTTGTAAAAATGAGGGAGAAGGATTCGTCATCATCAGAAAACAAATCAGACATCAATGGAAGAACAGAAGGAATGTTAGGATGTAAAGTTTTTGTGCTGCCTAACCCCGCCCACAGGGAAATCCTATTGGTCAAGAAAATCCAGTACCAATTAACTGGATATTATAAAAGACCAAACATGTTGCATTTAGAAAATGTTTTCTATTTTTATGCTTTTTAGTCTGCTATACATATTTGTTTCTTACAATAACTTATTTTGCAGCTTCATTCATGTTGACTTTATTCTGAGACAGGGTCAGCTAGAAAAGGCAGGTCCGAACTGCACATTCACATTTTAAAGTCTGGGTAGCACAAGTGTGAACCTGTATTGAATGACAGATGAGACAGGCACTGAAACGTCAGTCATGGGGCAGAACACATCAAGCACAAAGCCGCTGTGATCACGGCCACTGTTTGATGTCATTCGAATGACAAGCTTGCTTCTCAAACATAAAATCCCAAAGCTGCAAGAGATCTGGCTAATTAACACAGAAATCAAGTTTACTGAGGAGTTCACTGTGAACAATCTGTGTAAAAAAAAAAACATTTTAAAGCCTACATTAAAATTATTATTATTGTTATTGTACCACTTTATAATTAAGGTTATGTTTACTAACAATAGTTAAACACAAACTATTATTATTATTCAATGGACCTGATATGAATAAACAATTAACAGTTGTATTTTCACTAATTCCTGTTAAGACAGATTTTAAAATAAAATAAAATAAAATAAAATAAAATAAAATAATAAAATAAAATAAAATAAAATAAAATAAAATAAAATAAAATAAAATAAAATAAAATAAAATAAAATAACAAACAAATTAATGTTTGAGTTATTGAATCATGTAAATCTTTATGGCAACTGATTTAACAAAAAATAAAGCAATAAAAATACTATTTAAAATGTATTAAAACCTCTATGGCAACTGAACAGAATATGAGTATTAGTGATTTTATTATTATTGTAAAATCAGATCATTTTGGGCTTAATGCATTGAATATTGTGCGTCAAAAGTAAAATTCATTAATGCATTTTAGTTTGTCAATCTGTTACATTTTTTTTTATTATTATTTTTTTAAGTACTTTCCTTCTTATATAGTTAAGATGCATTTCATTCACATCTAAAAATAGCAAGTTAATTCTGTATACTGCTACAGTAAAGGCATATAGGAGAACATTTTTTATCTCAAAATCTCAAGATCACACGGTTCATAAGTTGTGTCCGAGGAGCGTTTATTACCGTGACTAACGCTCAAACGCTGATGCAGCTGTTTTGCAGCGGGATACGGTGTGAGCATGTGCCAGGATGCTGGCTCTGTCTTTATATTAGCGCTCAGCTCAGAGTTGGTTTGTATCGGTGTGTTAACAGCAGGACCACCTCATCCTCGCAGTCATTTCTCCAAACCCACCAGCTCTCATTTTCTGCCTCCTGCTCTCAGACTTATAGATGTCATCTATATATAATGTAAGACAGGATGTTCTGAGAACAGGACATTCCTGAGCACCATATATAGATGATCTGACAGCAGCTCTATTGGACTGGTTACAGTTTGAACAACGCTCCTAAATCTGATAATATAATCCTTCCCAGCAGCACCAGAGAATAATATTTCATAAAGCTTTGAGCATAAATGTGATTGAAGTTAAGAAGCAGAAAGTGTTTTTATTGCAAAACGGATAGTTCTGGTTCAGAATTCTGATTGGATGAGCTGCGCAAGTCAAGCATTTGTAAAATACTGGAAATCTGACAGCAGAAGTGAATTTAATATTAATGTGCCAAGTTACCGCATTATCTGTGTCTGTTTAGCAATGACCTAGAAACCCACAGCAAGAACCTGAAAAAACTGAGCAACCGCCTAGCAACACCTTGGATACCAGTCAGATCAGCACAACAGAGGTGTTAAGTGTTTTTTCTATATAATTCCTAATAATTTCTTTTTATGTTTTAGAGTTTATTTTGTTATGTATTTGTATTTAACTTTAGGGTTAATTCATTTTGTTATGTTATAATATACTATATATTTTTAACTATTTAAATTATTTTCCATTTAAATTTAAGTTCAGTTTTAGTTTTTATTTATTTCATAGCTTTAATTTATTTTCATTTCATTTTAAATAAAAAAATAAAAGTTTTATTGTTGAGATTATTTTTTTATATTATGATTATTTTATTTCCTTTTATGTAAAGCACTTTGAATAAAACAAAAAAAAACATTTTCATAAAAAATTGAATCTTTTAAGTTTAAAAATGTTATTTTTTTTTTCGTTTTAGATTCTCTTTAACCTAAATCTCTAGTTTAATGTAATGATGTACACTCTCAGAAAAAGAAGGTTTCACTGGGGCAGTAACTTTTCATAAGGTACATGTTTGTACCTATTAGGTTGTAATATGTACACTTTAAGTACTCATATGTACCTTTAAGGTACCAAAATGGACCCTTTAGGATACAAACATGTATCTTTTAGAAAGATACCACCCCAGTGACAGCTTTTGTATCTTTATTTCTGAGAGTGTACATTTTTAAATATACCTTGTGGCCAACCACCTAACAACATCAAGCAATCAAGTAAATCTAAACAAGTACTTTAGAAATGCTATAACCCATAAAATCTTGCTGATTTCAGCCACTCAAAAGAGTGCAATATAAGGTTTGTACCAAATCAAGAGACTTTAGCCAAAATCAACAACAAAAAAACACTGTAACGTCCAAGTTTGGGTGGCTTAAGGCTTCATCTTATTTACTGAAAATACACATACGTTTGTCTAGTTAAGACGTTGTTGCAACAGTGTCAGCTGACGGCACCTATAACAGTGATCGGTGTCTGAAACAAACATGCATGTTTGTGGCTGTGATTAGCACGAGGTGTGAAGGCAGCGTTGCACTGCTTGGCCCGAGGATGACTAAAGCTCTGGAGCGAGGAGAGGGGAGAGGAGCGTGGGCCGATCCCTGGGAAGCTTCCTGAGAAGATGCGGAGTGACAGTTAAGGCCCAATTAGCCCCGTGCGCTGCGGCCAGCATAGAGCAGCAGAAGGACTGATGGGCCCAGCCAAGCGTTCAGCATTCAGCCACTGGCGCTGATACTGTCAAGACTCCCTCCCTTCCCTCTCCAGCTTGTGCACTGCCCACCCACAACCAGTGCTTTTAACAGTCACACGTTACATTGTTGCGCTGCCCATAATGAAAGTTCTAAAAATGAAACAAAGTTATATTGTTACTTTTTATGCAAAGTAACATAACAGTTACGGCTCACTCGCTTAAAGAGAGAGTTTAAACTAACATTTTCATTCTGTTAACTTTTACACACGTTGAGTATTATTCACATGATTTTATTTATATTTTAATTTAGCTTTTCATATTCATTTTAAATGTAGTTTAGTTTTATTAACATTATCTAGTCCCAGACTAAATTGCATGTTTGAGCTGTTTCAGATGAAAATATCTTGCTCTGATCTTAAAAACACGTCAGTGTCATTGTTCTGTGTTAAGATGCACGCCTGTAATATTTTCTTATAAGGCATTTTTCTAAAAGTTGCTTAAATATCTTAATTTAACTAATGCCTAGTCCTGGCTTAAGCTAAGCCCCGTTTGTGAAACCGGGCCTTAATGTGAAATGTGAAGAGGGGGGTAATGCTAGATCAGCGTTCTCACCGCCCCCATGTCTGCATGTGTACATCTCTAATAGAACTGCAGTATCTGTGATATGATCTTGTCTGAAGATCAGTATTGTGCTGCAGTTTTTAGCAAGTGTGTAGGAACGATATGATTATTGTGTGCAGTAAATCTGTTGTCTGGGTTTGATAGATGCTGGTAGTCTGGGAGGGAGGAAGAGCTTTTAATAGCACCTGAAGCTCTCTGCTTCTGTTTGAGTAGCTCTATTGATCTACAGTAATATAATACAGACGAAAAGAGAGGTAGAGTATCTATGAGAGAGCAAGAGCTTATTCTTTTCTTATATATTATTGGTACACAGCTCTCTGGAATCCTTGATAGGTCGGTTGTACAGTCACAGTCAATTGCTTTTGTATAAAGATATGTAATTGACCAAAGCAACCTTTCTTTTCACAAAAGGAAATAGTTTCAGAAACATTAATTATCTATGTCCATCTGTTTGGTATATCGCCATGTAAAAAGTCACAGATAGCCTGTCATTTAAGTAAAATAAACCAATGATTTCATTTGTATCTATTATTAGTTTTCATTCATTATTTATCTTAGGTAAATCAAAATAACTATAGTCTGAACAGAAATACAGAAATATTGAGAAACACTGATTCGATACAAACACTCAAAGATGGGGAAAAAGAGAGGAACAGAGAACAATGATAAAGATAGAGGAAAGCGGGAAAGAGGGAGGAGCACAGTGGTATTGATCTGAGGATCAGGCTGGACTCAGCGCTTTACTCCGTCTCTAATCCGACTTAATCTGGACAAGGAAATGCTGCTCACCATGCTTTTCTCACACAAACACACACAAGGGCACATTAACACTCTTACACATACACTGGCACTGAATACACTCTATGAAAGTCAAGGCTTGAGAGTGATCTGCCTTATATACTTTTCCTCTCATCCATTTTTTCCCCTCTCTGTGTTCAGTTCTTTCTTGCCCTTACACACATTCATCACTCTCATGGCAGCTGATTTAGCTAAGGTTGTGGAATGCAGACTGAAGCACACACCACGGCTCATCCACAGCTCAGCTGATCAATTATTCAATAGAGAAAGAGGGAGAGAGGGCAACAAGAAAAAGGAGAACAAGAACAAATATGAGTAGGGGGGTTGAAACAGACAGTGTCTGTGGGTGGGGGGGGTTGCAGTTTTTCACTTCAAACAACAAAATCAATCATTGCTCAACAGCAATCCTTAAAGTTACTACGAAATCTAAATGCACAATTCTCTTTTCATGGAATATTGCAGTGTTTATTATAAATGATTTGCCATGGCATGCACATTTTTACTTTTTCAATTCACACACCCACATAATAATAAAAAAAAAAACTGAATTGCCCTCATAATATCTTATCTCTGTTGACATATGCACCGACACAAGGGCAGGACAATAGTCCCTCCCATCCAGCAGCATAAAAAGCAAAAAAAACCTACACACTATGAAGATAAAAAATGGAATGGATTTTAATTTGTGAACCCTATACTTTATTATATTTGATATGCAAATTCAACATCAAAAATATGCCAAAACCCCATAGTACACAATTTACTAAATGCCTTCACAATTTACTGTTTGTGAGTTCTCTTTTCCACTGTTATCGTTGGTAAATGTCTATTGTGTGTTGAAGCAGTAAAGTTCAGTTCTTTGTTTACTCCTTGGTGACAGACTCATTATTCTACAACCACAGCATGTAACGACTACATCAGTTCTGAGGAACATTTATTTGTATATCTCAAATTTTTTATTGTATTGAGTTTTTGCTCATATTGCGACATGCTTTAAGAAGACATTAGTGGCAGATATACAGTGACAGAGCTGATATTTATATACATTTTTTGTAATAGTAATCTGTTATACAAGAGTTTACATTACAAGCATCAGAATTTCATCTTACGTTTCGGCTCATATATCAGTAACTGCACTGAACTGCATATTTTTGCCTCTAAAAAAAACCTGAGGTGACTCTTTATGAGCCGTTAAAGCCTAATGTCTCAAATCAGACACTCAACAACAACAAAAACAAGATATACAGATTTAAATTGTTTTATTACGCTGGATCACATTTTCTCAGTATTACTTTAGCCCTAGAAAAATCCTTAATTGCAGTTTTTTAATAGTTAGTAATTTAGTTGTTAATATAAGTTATTGGATACAATTAGGGATGAAGAATATGGTCATGCAGAATATGTACTTTATAGTACATAAGTACAAAGTGTTATTAATAGGCATGCTAATATGTGTAACAAGGGAGAGGCGAGGAGAAGTGCGGGTTCATTTGCTAGCTGTTTATTAGGAAGACGCAGAGCATAAACAGA
>JAUCNO010001507.1:231241-259307 GCA_032353835.1 Enteromius viviparus
CATCATTTTTTTGTTCTTTGTTGTCAAGTTAGTAGTTATTTTTATCAATTTTGAAATAATAAGCTGAATCTGGGAACAGGATAAGCATGTTTACATATGGACACGAATATTGAACAGTTATATTAGCTACGAAGGACAGGATATTTGTAAATAACATGTAAAAGCTTTTTTTGTCTTCAAATTGTATCATGTTGTTAGCTTAGCAATATGCTAACACAGACTAAATGAAATCACTTTCGGTTCTTACACGTACTTAAAGGGTTATTTAACCCCGAAATGAAAATGTTGTCATTAATTACTTACCTCCACGTCGTTCCAAACCCGTAAAAGCTCTGTTCCTCTTCAAAACACAATTTCAGATATTTTGGATGAAAACCAGGAGGATTGTGACTGTCCCACTGACTGCCAAGTAATGATCACGGTCAAGGTCCAAAAAAGTATGAAAGACATCGTCAGAATAGTCCATCTGCCATCAGTGGATCAGCCATAACGTTATAAAGCTACGAGAATACTTTTTTTACTCAACAAAAACAAACAATATGTAGCGCCTTTTTGGAGAGTACGGCAGCACACAAATAGCATATGCTCTTGTGTGTTAGTTGTGACACAAGGATACATTTTCTATGTGTATGCACGCTTCGATTTGCACGAAAACAGCTCATCTGTGTGTCGCGGCTGACAGAGAAGTTGCTTACGCTATTTGGTACAGCATTATTCTCCAAAATGCTGCTATTTTAGTTTTCTTTGTATACAAAAAGTATTCTTCATAACATTATGGCTGAACTACTGATGGCAAAAGGTCTATTCTGACGAGGTCTTTTGGATTGGGTCGATAGACGATGCCATCGTCCATCGCCGATAGACATCCCGATGCTGAGCCGGCATCGCGATGCTCCGCCCCGCTGCAGCAGCAGCAACCAGCTCGCGAAAAACACACTTAATCTATGGCGGCAAATCTATGCCATTAATAAAGTGCACCACTGATGCTGGCGTGCGCGGTAAATCATTTCCGCGACAGGAAAACAGATGTACATGGGAAGAAACGGGGACGCGAGCTCATATCAAACCCTCGCGCTCACTTCATGTGTCATCCGCGCGCAATTCAAGCACTCACGCAGCGGTGCACGATCACTCCTGCGCTCAATCCACTCTCACCTGCTTGTGCGAACACTGTTTTGTCAGTCGTGGGGCGGGGCTTGGTGTTTTAGTTACAACTAACTCCCCCACCCCGCCACCTTTGGCAACGACATCTTCGTCCATCGCGATGTTTCAATCATGTTTCAAAGTCACAAGCCTCCCAGTTTTCATCTGAAATATCTTAAATTGTGTTTTGAAGAGGAACAAAGCTTTTACGGGTTCGGAACGACGTGGAGGTAAGTGATTAATTTTCATTTTGGGGTTAAGTAACCCTTTAAGTATGTGTAAGAACCAAAAGTGATTTCATTTTGTTTGTGTTAGCATATTGCTAAGCTAACAACATGATACATACCGTGCAGCAGTATACAATACAATTCAAATGATTTTTAAATGTTAATGTGGCACTGAAGTCTGGAGTAATGATGATCTGACATCACAAGAACAAAGTACAGATTTGAATATATTTTGATCAAATAAATTCAGTCTGGGTGAGCATAAGAGACTCCTGTCAAAAACACTAAACATATCTTACCAACACAGTCAATTTCTATCTCCTGTCTGCCTCATACCTAAAGCACACACATACAGTTCTGGCTTCCTCCGTTCTCTCACAACTTCCTCAAACACACACACAGATAGCAAAAGTTGAATGCGAGCTCATTGGTGCCTTCTATGTGACCTTGCCACTGATACCACACCCCTGTTTCTCTCTCTTCCCGTCTTTCCAGGGCCGTTTTTAAAATTCTGTGCAGTGATTCAGTGTTCCTCTGAGCACAGACAAACTCACATTTGCATTTTTCGCACTTAAGTGACTCTGTCTGTTGTACGGCTAAATTAGGGAAACCACTATATTCAATTTTCACATTTCATTAAAATGTTTGGTCAGCCTTCGACCAGCCTTTTTCTATTGCTCTAAGTGGCTATTAGTTCTTATAGTGAAAAAAGAGTATGTATGACTATATTCAACCTCTTACACTTTGTAGGTGCCAAATACAGCAATGAACCACGAGAGGTTACTTTACTGGGAGGCTTAATGTGAAATTAAAAACCTAAAAATTCAACCATGGTAAAAATAACAGCATTGCTAAATTGCTTTTATAAATCTCCAGCAACAGCTATAAGGCAGCAAATATTAAAAAGTTGCATGCAAAAGTAAAATGAAATGTAATTATTAGTAACAATTCAACTACTACTAGTGGTAATAATAAAATTTACAATGGCTTCAAACAGGGCTCGTAATCATCCAATGAGAATTAACGTTATAACGTTGTTTATTTAAAATGGTATTCATTTGTAAGGCCATGAATGCTGAACATAAGCTCTGTAGTTGTATTTTTTTTTTTTCATGGTTCTGTGGTACTCGGCTAATTAAACCATATTCTCTTTTGTATAATTTGTTCATTCTGCTGTACCGAGCGAAAGCCCAGATGAATATGCGTGCTGTGTTTCATAAGAGAGATATGAGCCCCTTATGTCCCTGTTCTTATCTCCCTTGCACCCGCTTGAATTTCCACCGACGTAATTATGTGACGTGGCCGAGGTCTTTAATGGTTTCATTTGGTCATGTAATTTCTTTTCCACCTGTACACATTCCTGACAAGACTCCAAGATATGTGAGAGCGGCTTTTAAAATGAGCTTTCCCTCAGCGCTAGCCTTTCTCTACCTGTCAGATTATTCGGTTATCGACACTGCAAGTTATAAGAAATTAAATTTCACTGAAGTTGGGAGATTTTAGCGTGAAGTTAATGTGATGAGAGAGAAAAAATAAGTATTGGTATTACAAATACTGACTCTAATTTGATATTTACAGTAGTCATTTATACATAAGTACTTTATACATACTCCAATATTCCAAAATAGTTAATGAATGACTACTGTATATATATATATATATATATATGGTATATACAGTAGATGATATAGATGATGTCAACCCCCCCAGAGGACCTCAAATGATGCTAAACCTGGAGCAACTAAACAACCAAATTTTGCTTAATCGCAATTTTTAATCACAATCACAAAATATAATCATTGCAGTTAATTTTGTTCATCGACTGTTTGATTTTTACTGTACATTTATAAATATTTTTATAGCTATTTTGCAATGTTTTATATTGTGAAAAGTGCTATTCAAATAAACTTTTAATGGAAGCTCTTCTTAATAATATATTAAACCAAAACCATTTTTTGGTAACATGTACCAAAATTAACTAAATGTTTTTCTTGAATATTATACAGTATATATGCATACATAAATATTGATATACTTAGGGTCAGCAACGTATATATTTGTAATTACACATTAAACCAAAACCTTTTGGTATATATATATATATATATATATATATATACAGTATATATACATACAATTTACAAAAAAAAAAGTTAAACAATTACAATTTATATACAATTACATGTATAGATATTCATAAATAGCACATTTACATGCATACTAAAACACTTCTGAACCATTTTGGTACGTTACCAAAATATTTAATGTAATTAAGGACAATTCCTACAGAACTAAAATAAAGTGTGAGCGTTAGAGATCTGTGTGTTGTGAGAATCACAGGTGCAAAGGCCCTTCAGTCACATCAGCGCCCTGCTGTTAGTAAGGCAAGGTTCTCTCTGTCAGGAGGTGTTATATTGATGACAACGTGCAGGCAATAACAGGAGAATGCTTATGGACTCCTGGCAGTGCATTGTAGGACCTCGCTGTCACAGGAGGGCCGCTGTTTCTACTCAAAGAGGACAGACCCTTCAAAAGCGAGATGCTTTTATCCTGCATCTTTTAGAGCGAGAGAGAGAGAGAGACTCGCACTTGATTCCCAGTGGCCCTTGCTGATTTATATGCTACAATGCGTTAGTGGCGTGCACTCGAACTCTCTTTGAGGCAGCGCTAAAGACCCGGCGCTGCCTTTTCAACCCCACTGCCTCCTAATGGAATTTACTGGCTTTAAAAAGCATCACATATTCCGAATGATAACATGCCATTGAGTGGTATCTCTTATAGATTAAAGTCAATCTCTGTGGCACTCTCAGGGAAAAAAGGGGGAGAAAAGAGAAACAGACTGAATGTGTGGCGTTAAAGCGAGAGTCAAGTGCGCATTGGACCCCTGGGTGTCACATGGATGGAAATGAGCTGGCGCTCCGTCACATATACATAAATCAGAAAAGATGAACCGCGACACGAGTGTTTATCTAAGTAAGAGAGAAAGCTCTTTGGCAAAATGCTTTATTTATGTTCATATATTATCAAGGTATTCGCTAAAATCTAGAAAGATGTGAGGAAATCTGTTAATATGCGATGAAAGGGGTATCTTAAGATTTTCTTTTATTTATTTTGCAAAGGGTTTTTATGAATTAATTGCACAAAAAGGCATCAGTTTGCCAACTGAAGTGGACACTTAGATAACAAACTGAAAACTGAAAAGCTGTTGAAGTCAAGAGGTCATGGTTTGGCTAGTATGGCCATGTTTTTTCCAATTGGCGCATGGTGCAACTACATATTTAATGAGTGGAAACCCTTTTTCCTCACCACACCGAAAGAAAGGAAATAAAGAAAGAAAAAAAGTTGCAATATTAAGTACCAACATGAGTACTGTGACTAGTACACACAACTGTCACATATAAAGTTGCTGTTTTAAGAAATGCCACAATTGTAAGATACACAGCAAGAAATAATTACAAGAAATAAAAACGACTGCAAATAAAGTCATAATTTTAAGAAAAAAAAGATGAATTTGCAGGATACTGAGAACATATTTGAATATATAAATGTATAAACAAATATTTCCTAAATACATACTGTATGTGTGTGTCTTTATATACAGTACATAATAAATATATATAGTGAACATACATATTATGTAAAAAAACTTTTTGGAAATCGCCATTAATCGTTTAACAGCACTAGTGAGTATTGTGACTAAAAGTCGCAACTGTAACATATGAAGTCACAGTTATAAGAAAAGAAGCTGAAATGGCAAGATCCAAAGTTATGGCTGTGATACAATGTCTCATTTACAAGAAAAGTCACAACTGTGACTATAGTCACATTTGCAAGATATAAAATGCAGATTATAAAAAATGGTCGCCATTGTGAGTCACAGTTGCATCTTTCTTTGTTATTAAGAATTTTATTTAAATCATAATTGAAAAATAAACTGGCGACCGTGAGAAAGTCACAATTGTGAGATATTATAAACCATGAAGTTGCAACTGTGAGAAAATCACAGCTTTAATTTTTTTTTAAGTAGCTGCAATTGCAAGACAAAATACTAATTATGAGAAATAGTCTCAAGTCTCAATTTTGAACGAAGTTGCAACTGTGGCCAAGTCGCAATAAAATAAGTTGCAACTGTAAGAAAGTAACAAGTGTATGATATAAAGACTCAATAATAATACATGAAGTTGCAACTGTGCGAAAGTCTAAATTTTTGAGGTAAAAAGTTCTAATTATAGGCAACTGCAGCAATTGCTAGATATTAAGTCACATCTGTAAGAAACAGTCTCAGCTGCGAGATCATACTTGAAAAATAATGTCACAGTAATGATATATAAAGTCACAGCTGGTTTTATAAATACAAAACTATGTGTGAGGATGCATTTGTGATGATGGTCCACCTGTAACACTATAAGATTCATGATCATGACTAGGTTTGAAACCTAGTTTACTAGTACAGTGACAGTGAGACAACACAAGGACGACAAGCCTGCTACCTCGCAGACCTTGAACTGAGACCATCTTCAGTGTAAGCAAAAAAGAAATCTGAATGAATGGCAATGGATAGGTTGTACAGTGAACATGTGTGCAATTATTATGCCATTTGCCTCTCCAACGATTGTCTACAGGATGTGGGTTTGGGGCCACTCCAGACAAAATTTCTCAGATTTTCTGCCAGAAATCTGAAAGCTTGGTCATATACAAGTATAAAGACCAAATTCATGTTTGAATCTTCACAACATATGTGAATCACCATCAGTCTGGCGATTGTTTCGCGTATACATGGACGTGGTATTTGCCTACAGTGAATGCCTTGTGTTGCACTCAGCATCTGGCTGCGATCCACCGCCCAGCCCTTCATTCATTCCCGCCGAGAAGAACTGGAGCAGACCCTGACTTTGCAACTTTCAAAAGATTGGGACATCCTGAAAGCCGCTGACTGTGAAAACAAGCGACGACACAGACGTCGAAAATGCATGCCCTATAAAGTCAAAGAGTTGCTCACAGCAACAGCTTGTAAAAGTGTGGTTTGGAAAACTACGCAACACACAGGGCTCAACAATAGGGATTGTATTTGTGTGTCCAGTCAAGCCAGTAGTATTTTTTCTTGCCCTGACAATGCTTTAACTGAATTTTATTAATTTATATGAAAGTTTAATTGTACAGTTTCTTAATAAAATTATAGATCCCTCGTCAAAAGTTTGTTAGAGTACTCGTCAATCATCTCTTTTTTCAAGTCTCTTATGCTTACCAAAATTGCATTTATGTGTTGGAAAATACAGTAAAAAACGGTAATACTGTAAAATAGTATTAAAATTTTAAATAGCGTTTTGTATTGTTTTATATTTGAAAATCAGTTTATTTTGTTGTTGATGCAAAGTTTACTATTACTCCATTGCACATAATCAAACTGCTCCAAACTTGCAGAGTGTGGATGAGAAGGTCATTCTTGTACACAAAATTATAAAGCACCAGACGTACTTTAAAAGGGTCTTTTATCGTCTAAAGCGCACATTGATATATGTGACCAAAACATTGTTACAAATGCAGCGCATATGCGAACAAAGCCAGAACAATAGAGCCAAATTTATATTATTCTCATTAAAATGTACCAATGTTGCTACATACACACGGCCAAGTATGTGCGCATGAGTTAACTAAGTGTACGAACAGGAAAACATGCCGGCCAGAGGCGCAGAGCCAGACAGACTGAGGTCTCTCTCTCCGTCATGGTGAGTCAGTTCAGCAGCGTGGTTCATGTCAGGACATGCTTCTCAGCAGCTGGCTCAACAGGACCTCTTATGTAATAAACAGGGAATGAGAGAGAGAGAGAGAGAGAGAGAGTAAGAGAGAGTCAGACAGAAAAGTATGGAAAGAGCCTACAGTGCAAAGAAAGAGGGAAAAGATTAAAAAAAAGGGGGAGTGGTTATGATCTGAGGAACTTCACTGAGCATGGAGAACAGGACAAAGAGCAGGTGCAGTGGCCAGTTCAGCACATTTCTCAAAGAGCTAAAAGAACACTTACGTTCATCATGTACAAATGTGCAGCATGGCAGTTCATATCCAGGACATGAGCTGGTCATTATGGGTAAATGGACACGATGGGATACATTAATAGACTTAGTTGAGTCTCATAGAGAGTTGAACTGAAATTATTTGATTTTGTGAGAACACGGACTGATGCGAGATATTAAAGTTGCTTACACTGCAAAAAAAAAATTAAATAAAGCAAAATAAAATTTTAAATAAAAGTTATCTCGGATAATGCTAGTAAATTCTATAATTATGTGAGAAAAAATAAATGGAATTAATAAGTTTCTCTCAGAAATTGCTAGTAAATCTCACTATTACCTACAAAAATCTAAGAAAAGAAAGTATGTTTTTGTAAATAATTTTACAAAATTTTACTAAAAATCTTACCTGCAGTTATTATGCAAATATATGAATAAGCCAGCTATAAGTTTAATGTTTAGCTTTTTAGAAAGGTTATTTGATTGGTTTACTATACTGTCAAAGCAATGATATTTAATACAATTTTTCCAAAGTGAAACATTTATCAGACAATATTTGTTTCATATAACGTTTTATAAAGTTTGTACACTGTATGCAATTGTAAACATTTTAAAATATTGAAAAATGTTTTTTTTTAATTCAGCAAATCAATTTTTATTCCTTTTTACAACAACAAAAATAAGTCAAATAAAAACGGTTGTTATTATTATTGTCATTAATGTATATACAGGGTATGTAAAAAATGCCTCATTTATACACCATCTAACAGAAACTGCAAATATTAATTCGGTCTCATGTTCATGATTTGAACAGTTGTGAACAGTTTTCGCATGCAGTTCATGAGAACAACCTTACAAAGATATTTGCTTGCCATTATTTGGAGGTAAACAATCTCTTTATCTCATCACATTCGATTCAGACTGTAAAATCACATTCACATCATCACGTATTCTGCCTTGACTAAAAAAAAAGCAGTGCAAGAAACACTGACTTATCGCGCGCAATAAAAAGAGTCTTTTGATGGAAGGATCGATTATTGTTATCAGTAAAACTTTGACACGAGCTCAAGGGAATCCTGTGTTCACCTGTGCAGCTTTGCACCTACAGGCCTTATCATCTGCATGCTCTGAACCTGCAGCAGGCGCAGCTGAAAACCATCTGCTGCGGTTGGAGGGAGCCGGACCGCCTTAACAAGTAGGCAAACTGTCAGGCAGGATTAATGCGCTACCTTAAACCTGAGTTAATAATAAATGAGATGTTTACTCATTCAGGGGGGAGCGCATAGATAACAGACCTCCAGACCCCTCCTTTAAGTGCCAAAAAGATAAATTCTGGTTAAGTGGGACCTGCCTGCCTGCATTATACCCACCTCCCCCTGCTCCCACCCCGTCATTACCAACAAAACAAGGGCTTTAGCCCACTTACTGAAGGGAAAGGTCAAATTACAAGCGCTTTTTTGGTTCCCATAATGGATATGCAGCTAACTGCCGACTATTTCCCCAGTCACGCTCTTAAAAACATTGGTTCTGCATTGGTTTCAATCATTCAGGTGTACATTTTCATGTACTGTCCAGATTTCATTGGTTGTCTTTTGGAGAGGTATGGGAACTTTTGCAGCAAAGGCCTAGTTTCAAAAGAAATGTTGTTGCAATGACATAGAAGAACCATTTTTGGTTCCCCAAAGAACCAATAATCTAAAGAACCCTTTTTTTTACTGTGCAATGGAAAGTTAAAATAACAATCATCTTTGGTTCTCATAATGGCTAACCATGACTATTTCCCCAACCCACTTTTAAGAACAGATGTTCTTTCATTGGAATCTATGGTTCTGATCATCTATGCTTAGGAGCATTGGCTTTGTTCTTCATCTACTGTCTAGATATCAAAGGTTCTTCTTTCCAAACAAGCACCAAGTATGGCCACCATGCCACAAGCAGATGGTTTTGCATCAGCACTGCTGAACCCACTAGGATCCAAAAAGTGGGTTTTTCAGAAATGCCATAGAATACGGGTTCTCAACATTAGCCATCCATACCCGCTGCTTGCTCATAAAGAAGAACCTTTGATTTCTGGATGGTACATGAAGTGCGATGCCAATGCTTCTAATTCCCTAAAGCCTGGATGATAGGTCTTGGATTTGAGTTGATCAGTCTAAGCTCCCAACAGTGCTTTGCTCTTAAGACCGGTGGGGCAGTTTGAGTGAAGCTGCATGGCCGAGGTTCGGCCCCTCAGCTGCTGCTGATGCAGGCAAAAAATGTGAGAAAGAGAAAAGAGCAAAGAACAGCACGCACACCCTGAGAAAAGAGGAGAGCGTAGAAATGTCTTACTCCGGCTCCTTCTTTGCATTCGCCCTCGAAGGGGATTGAACTAATGAGCCCTACCGTTCTCCACTGGGGCCTTCCCAAGACAACCCTTCTTCAGCAATTGGTTCCAAAGGGTTTAAAAAAAAAAAAAGGTGTCTGCTGCGAAGCTCCTATCTGTCTGCGAGATTACAAAGTGATAAAATAGATGGAGGGACAGGAAGGAGGCATAACAATGCACATTATTTGCAAACACAAGAAGTTCTTGTGTATAGCTTTATAAAAGATGTGATCATTTTTAGACGTTAATTACACAAAATCATGAAAAAGAAATAATACAATTCCATTAATTAAACTGGACGAATTCTATTTATCAAATAATTGACTGATATATTATAATGAGTCAAACTAATTTTTGAGTATTTAAAATTTTAATACTGATCCACATAACTAGCTAATAATTTAAAAAAAATTGTTTATTATAATTTTTTTTTAATAATATCTACATCCAAAACAGTCAGTCTCTGAAAATACTTGATTATGACTAATACAGATCATCAAGTGTTTTATATTTAACTATTTTGATAATCAATACACAGAATAAATGTTTAAAAATGTTATTATTTTTTTCTGTTATTGTCAAAAACAAACAGACATTTTTGGTGCTGCTGAATATCTATAAAAAAAAATGTAAAATCTAAATACAATATAATAGTAAAAATATCAGTGAGTTGCTTGATTATAATGACTGATTTGCTCTGAAAAACAGTATTTAATTACATTTCATAGTTCACTAAAAAAACAATATCAATTAAAAACTGTGCTATTATTCAATTTAAATATGACACACAATTTTTTACAAATTTATTATTATGCAAATTCACAAATGACTTGATTATGACTGATACGGATCATTAAGCTTTTTTGAATGTGCATGCTTTAAAAAAACATTACTATTCACTATTAGACTAGACTAGACTAGACTGGACTGGACTGGACTGGACTAAATGAAATGAAATGAAATGAAATGAAATGGAATGGAATGGAATAGAATAGAATAGCTGGTAAGCAAATTTCTTTAAAACTCTCAGCTTTTGTCTTGTGTCTCTAACTAATCAACATGTCTTATGTTTGTAACTAAGACAACACATGTCAAAATGACAATGTCTCGACCCACTGGACAGGGTGGGGTTCCCTCCAAAAACTCTAATGTCCAGGCACTGAAGTTCAAAGTTGAATGATGCCAGTTTCACAGGCGCCTCGCATCGTTCTTTCGCATCAAGTCAACAATTGTTTGCCTCAAACGCTAACCTACCGCAGTCTCCATCAAAACCTGACCACAAACTCAAAACAGCCAATGTGAACAGCCCTGTCAGAAACAAATGTCGGATTTCCCAGGCATCAGTCAGCACAAAACAATTTCAACAAAGTCCAGCGGGACCCGAAAATGTGACGAGGCGCGCTTCGCTCCGGATACCTCCCCTTTCGCTAGCAACAGAGATGTTTTCCTGGCAACCATTCACAAATAAACCATTCAGAGACTGAATCACTCACGAAGAGCGAGAGAAAACACTCAGTCAGGCTCTTTATCCGTAATTGCAACAAATTAAATCAGAAAAGCAGCAGCTTTGATGAAAGAAGCCCTATGAATTGTTTCCGTACGAACGCTAACACACGCAATCGCCGTCAGACGTTAAATTAAAAAGCCTATCATCAAAGACAGACGGATTTGGCCAACAACTGCCCCAACACATCTCCGTCCCCTCCTTGCGAGTGTGTGGTCTGCCGAGAAACGCTTCTTTTATTCATATTTCTTACTCAAGGTTCCTCGGAGGGGGAACAAGGGCCTGTGCAGCAGGCAGATCTGCTTATGCTCCGCCACGCTTCCTCTGTTCTCCAAAACAGCCGTGGCACACCGCAGTGTGTCTGGAGAGTCTGGGGGGACAGAAAGCGAGACACTTCTCTAATGACTGCAGCGCTTGGCGCAATGAATCACTTTTTCCTGAAAACATGTCCTCTAGTCCTCCATTTGCCAAACGCTACCAAGTCAACCAGGGACCAAAAGAGCTAATACTCTGAGGTCTACCTGCTGGTATAAATCATTAAAGCACTTCCTCCTCCGAGATAATGGAGCGGTTTGTATATTTCTTATAGCACAAAGGAGCCGGAATTGTTCCCCGCTTGCCACTTTCACTCGCCTCTTTAGAAGCTAATTTAATCTGGTTCAGTTTAAGATAGAACGGAACGGATAATATATAAACACGTGATGAAGAATTAAAGCGCAGAGGGCACACTAAAAATATGGTGTGAAAAAGATTAATAATTTAGAGACTTGACTTAAAACTAAAAAGTGCTCTAAATAAAAGATTGCGGCAATGTAAGTCTTTAACGGTGCCTCGAACATTAAAATACTGTTAATGTCATCCTTCAAATTCACTTTTGGTTTAGTTTAGGGGTCTGATTACAAGAATTGGATTATTTTGATATTAAATTTAGCAATATCATGATCATTTACAGTTCTACTGATCTACCCAAACGTTTGCCAAAGGCAATATCTCAACTTGCAAATATGATACAATAACACAGAGCATTTTAGGATTGAAAATTGTTTTTAACAATTTTCAAAGTTCATGTTTTATCAAAGTGTGTTCCAATTAATCTCAATACAACTGCAGTTGGGTTAATTTGATTAGGTAAAAAAAAAAAATGTAACAAACAAACAAAAAATACATCTAAGACAATAAAAAAAACAACTATAAAATATCATAACATAATAACATAAAATGTTGCAAATTAAGTCTTCATATATTTATAAATTCTTTATAAATTGTACCTAATAGAACTAGTTAAAACTTAAAATGTATTTCATTTATTAACTTAAATTAAAAAAAATATATATAATTATAATTAAATTAAATTATAATATTTCTAAAAATGTCAAATAGTTTAAATGTTGATAATTTAATGCATATAACAAAACACATTAATATAATGTAATATACTATATTATGATATCCAAATATAGGAGTCTAGATTATTTAAGTTAAAAGTTTAGGTTGTAAGCCTTTTTAATTCACACCATTTTTTTTTTTATGGACATAAATATTCCCAAAAGCCTGAAAAACTCAGTTTGTTTAAAAAATATCTGTTAATGTAAAATATAGGAATTGCCTAGTATTAAAATGTCCATTATGAACACAAATGAATCTAGATTCTACCTAGAGTCTGAGTTCACTTTCAAAGCCAGGGACAGCGGGATTGAAAAGGGTGGATTTTAGTGTGGAAAGAAACTAGACTAGAGTACTTATGAGAAACAGCTCAGTGAGTGACATAAGCGTTCTTTTAGAACGTGTGTCGCAGGGAGGCATCCTCACACACTCAGTGACCTCAGCGTTTCTCCCTCATTAACTGAGCAGCGGTTCCTGCCCTCTGTGATGAATTTCCTCCCATCTGATAGATGATCCTGCATTTGTCATGGATGCAAAACACAACTGATATTAATTCTGCTCCCATGTTAATTACGTCTAATTTGATTTTAAAAGTCATGAATCATTTCTCCGCACCCTCTATTTAAGCGCTCTTGTTCTTCGAGAAACCCATTTTTTTCTCCCGAAGAGAGATTTCTGTTTTCTTTCTACAATATTGTTTGTGTTTTTTCATTTGTCTGTGAAAAGGCACATCAGTGCGCAGAGAAAGCAGCTACGGGACTGAAACCGGAGCTGTGTCTGGGGCAAGACATTGTGACTAACCAATTAACTCTTTCATTTTTTCGCCTGCCTCTGTCGAGGAGGGCCAGAGAGACTTGGTAGCAGTGATATGACTGGTGTCGGAGAGCACATCAAAGCGGGAGGCCTGGGAGAGGCCCGCCGTTACCTTTGAACATTGGAAGAGGATTGGAGGGACAGCCAGTACTCTTCAGGCTAGACGCAGATCACAGGCTGAGCAGGCGCCCCGGCACATTCTCTTGAACCACGCTTCGTTTCAAAGGCGCCCTAACAATCCGGCCACTGAGTCGGCACGTGATCTTTCTACTGTTCTCTCAAAGGAGCAGAGTAGTGCTGTGAATAGGTATTGGTAGGAGATTCCCTTTTTAAATTGATCTGGGAATGTTGTTTAGGTAACGAATAAAGAGAAAGAGTTTTGTTAGTGGTTTGTATTTACATATGTAGGATGAGAGTAAAATGCAGTGTGCATCAGATTTCCCACAATATACCCCACAACAAAACTTTGTAAAAAGCTGTATCGACGCTCATCTCTGCCACAAAATAAAAATACAAAAGCAAAATATAAAATAACAAAGTAGTAGACAGAATTTTGAAGAAAAATATTATAATTGCAAGATATAAACAAAAATTTTGAACGCAAAACTTTTGTACGCTGTCAACTCGGATTTCTGAGGAAAAAATATCAGAATAGTGAGATGTAAAGTAAGAATTCTGAGGAAAAATTTTAATTATGAGGAAAAATATCAGAATTGTGCGCTGTCAACTCAGAATTCTGATCAAAAATGTCAGCATTGTATGATGTAAATTAAAATTCTGAAGAAAAATATAATAATTTTGAAATGTAAACAGAATTTTAAGTAAAAATTTTAAAATTGTGTGCTGTCAATTCTAAATTCTGAGGTAAATTATCAGAGTTGTGCGATGTGAACTCAGAATTCTGATCAAAAATTTTAGAATTGTAAGATTTAAACAAATTTTTGAGGTAAAATATCAATTGTGAGATGTAATAAAAAACAATTTAGATAACATATTAGAGTTGTGCAATGTTCATTTAGAAATTTGAGGGGAAAAAATCAGAGACAAAGTTAGATGTTAGATGTAAATTCATAGTAGTTTATAACTTGCAATTTTGAGATATAAACTTGTGATTGTGACAAAAATGTTTGAATTGTGAAATATATTGGCACATATGTGTGAAATAAGTTAAAATACTTGCGGATTTAATTTCCAACTAATTTCAACTATAGTATTAATAAATTCTGCAGAAAAACCTTTAAAAACCAACTTTAGAAAGCTTAAACCACACATAGAGCGCAAAATGTGCTCCAATTTATTTACTTTCAGTCCCACAGAGCAATAATAAAATAATTTTACACAGCTAAAAAAAAAAATCAAGTACTGAGTCACCACAATACTAGAGCTCAATTGTACTTCAAAAGTACTTCACACAAATGTACAATAAATCCCCAAAATTGCATAATATTCTGTATTATACAAGTCCATTAGATCAGAATTATGCTTGCGCAGTTCTATCCATGACTAATACTGGCGTCTTATAGGCAGCCATTGAGTTAATTAATATTCAGCAAGTTTTTCTAAAATGTGAATGTCATCAGAAAGCTCAAACGGCCTTGCTGTGCAATGGGACTTGGACGGTGTGAATAACCAACGTTAGCTGACCCTGTACTGTCTTCTGGATTCAATTACGTCTATCCCTCTACCAGACAAAATATTAATTACGTTCATTACATTTCACACTCCCTATGTTAAGCATTCATAATGACCGCGAAAGCAGGGATTTAGCCGAGGGCTTGGTGATTATGAACTTGTGCGCAGAGGTCAAGACAGGAAGAATCTAATGTGATTTTATCTGTTCTTGACAATTAATGCCAAGTGGAACGACCTACTGCACATCTTGACTAGTATTTAGCTAAAAAAAATCGTATGTATCGTACTTTTCTTCTCTTAACTCTCACACTTTATATTTTGCAACCTAATAGCTGCCATGTATCTTAATGTTTTTGTAGCAATCCTCTGAAAAACTCAACAAAAGCTTTTGTTCAGCTTCAAGGCCTTCCAGCAAAGCTGTTTCACTAACTCATAAGAGCAAGGTTTTTGTAAAACGAAGTTGTTGCAATTGTTCTGGAACAAATCATTTTCCACCTTCTTCCATTTTTCCACCGCAAGTGACTCATGAGACAATTATATCTCGCTTTACCTCAGAGAAAACCGACAAATTTAGCATATTCACGTTAACATATACCGCACAATGATTTCCGATTTTAATTGAAACGGGAGAGAAACGACTTCTGCTCCTCCCTGCGTTACAAAAACCAAGAAGTAAATCTAATCGTCTTGGCACAACCTGATCTTTTTCTAATCATCCGGCAAATTCTGACAGAAAAAGGCTTAAGTGGGCGAAGGTGTGTGAAACAGTTTATTAACACGGACGATTATCGAGTTAAGCAGAATGGAGAGAGAGGAAAAGAGAGAGCGGGAGAGGAAAAGAGAGAAGGGAGGGAATGAGCTGGCAATTTGCTTGCTCTGTAGACTCTCATCTCCTCACATCTCTGGAAAAAAAAAACGTGGAGAGGACTCCCAGGCTCACAATAAAGGAGAATACTCTCATTCACGCCCGCCAATTAAAAAGATAATTATGCAAATGTAGCATTTACTGAGTCAGCGAGTGGGCAGCCAGAGAGGCAGAGGGGGCGGCGGCGGCCAGAGGAGTAGGATTGACGCAAGTGTGCAGACATAAAAATCTCTAACACAAATGCACGTGGGTAATTCTCGTTTGGCGCAAACACTCCTACCCACCACCTCCGATTACCCTGAGCTAAAAAAAAACTAACATCAAAAACCACTCGCCTAAACCTGTGCTTGGAAAGCACACAGTGGCAGGCTTTAAATGTCAATTAGCATGCAAGCCCCGCCCACTCTGTCATCTCTGAATACGGCGGAAAGAGGCCCTCCGACAGCCGCCACCTACTGCCATTGTTGGTTTTGTTAATAGGTGGATGCATCGGATTTGGAACACGCAAGCAGTGTTTTGTTAGCATTGTCTCAACTGCATTTAACATATCCATTAAACAAAGCACTAGATAGCTGGCAAAAGTCTTCCATGTCCGGCGCAGCTTTGATATTTTCCTTAAAACTGTCGTTAGAAAATTACTAGCTTGTTGACAAGCTTGCTATAATTGATTACCGGTAGAAGCGCTCTCATTACTACTTAGCGAGAGCGAAAAGAAATCGTTTTGTTTTTAAAAAAGCTCACCACTTCACAGATTCCTTAGCTTCAAGAGTGACAATTCAAGTGTTTTAGTATGCTAATCACTCTGAAATGCTAATGAAACACAGAGAACTGACAGGATTTCAATACAATGCTTTTTAAAAGATAGTCAAACTTTAAACGAAGACTTGAGGACTCTATCATCTTACTTCTCTCGAACAACGCAAGGAAAAGATGGACATTTTAGAAACAGACATCAATGGCATCAAGTAACTGCTAGAGTTATATCTGATTGGGTGTAAATGTGCTATTAGGAGCGTTAAACTAAAAAAAAAAAATGTAAACGTACTTCTCCAGGGCCAGCCAGACAAGTCAGAGTCCTAAGAGGCCAAACTTCTAATTTACACCAAAGGTACCTCGGCCTGTTTTCTCTCTAGAGACACACTGTGTATCTGACATGGTGCACCAGCAACAAGTCATCACTACCTCAAGTGATCCTTGTACAAAGGTTACATCTGAACTTTGGGATCTTCTAGGGAAACGAGTTTCATGTTGAAGAAAAAGAACAAGCAGGGTTCAAAAGGGTCATATGACACGATTTCGAGTTTTTCCTTTCTCTTTGGAGGGTTGCAAGCTGTTTGTGCATTGATAAGATTCCTAATGTTTTACATATGACAATTTGTATCACAACACATATGCACACTTTAACGCATTTGAGGTAATCAGCATTGTTTAGGTTTGGGGGTGGGGGGGTGGGGGGGGAGTGCGCACATGAATAAGCGTTGTTTAAAAAGCATGCTTACAGTGATACTCTCTAATATGTTGGAAGACGTAACTCAGGGGGAAAGAGTATCTGAATAAATGTTGCTACTATTGTTTTTGTGCAAAAATAAGAATGTCTCTGTCTTGTCGTGTCTCCCCCGCTGTCTTTGTGATTTTGGTTTCTCCGTCATTAGTTTGATCGTCTCACCTGTTGTTTTTACACCTGTCCTCCCTTTTGCGCTGATTTGTAACCCTTAATATTCCGCTGTTTTTTCGTTTGCATTCTTGTCGTGTTGATGTCATGATGTTGTGGAAGTCTTGTTGGTATTTTTGATAACGGTATGTTCGTTACTCTGTTGTGATTGCCTTGCGTGTTTTCATTCTGCTGCATCGTCAGCGTTTGTTTTTGTACTCTGGTTTCTTTGTTTTGATTAAATATCTAGCATTTAATTCCGTCGTGTCTGTCGATCTTGCTGCACGCACGCATCCACCAGCACGCATTGTGACAACTACGTTTCTGGATCTGGGATCACTTCAGTTGTGTTGCTGTCTATGGAGGGCTCTCTGATATCATCAAAAATATCTTCATTTGTGCTCTGAAGATGAATGAAGGTCTTACAGGTTTGGAATGAGATGAGAGTGAGTAATTAATGACAGAATATTCATTCTTGGTGGACTAACCCTTTAAGCATGTCTAGAGTTGGACACTCGGCTGTCCCTGAGAGAAATTAGAAAGTACCAACAATATTTGGATTGGAGACCAATTGCTCTTTAGAGGAGCAGTACTCAAAACTAGTTTAATTGAAATCGGTCATCTTAGTCATGTTAAATAGTGCCTGGCACTACCCTGACATCGGAATTGTGCATTGACTATCTGAGGTGGTAATTACATGGGACATTAGGAGTTATCAAGTAATGTTTGAAGCTGGCATGTGTTTCCAATGCTGTCACAACTTAGTAAATGATTGTATTGTGAGTTTGTTTTTGTTTTTTTGTGTACTGGAGGATGGTTGCGCACCTTCACCTCACACCTTAAACAACCTCTGAGTTAGAGTCTCTCTAACTTTAATTAGTGGCTTCTACCTGCTGCAGTTGGTGAGGGATGCATGCTATTACTGTATGACTCATGTGGGGAAAGCAAGAAAATATCCCAGAGTGATTCCATATCTGTCTTAAACACACATATACTCACTGAGGTACATTATTCTCTTGCTTATTCTGAAGTGTTGATGCCGCTCTAATAAAAAGACAGCTGCACTTCTGGCTTCACAATAAAGAAAGATTTCAAGATCAGCCCTTCCTTCTCTATCACTGAGGGAAAGCATACAGAAGTCAGCACTACTGCACTTGTTTGATGTTCTGTTGTATGGGGGTTCATATAGGGCGCTTAGATCAGCTTCCTGTCTGCTGAGGTGGAATCTTATAGTTGGCAAACAAGTGAGGGATTTTGACATAAAACATCTCTTCAGAAAGCACATGCGATAAAGCTAGGAGCCTAAAGTTTGTAGCCACTGGGCAGTGTTTGAAACTCATAGTTTTGTAAAGGGTGTTGACAACAAACGTCGACAAGTTGGTTTGCTCAACTGTGCCAAATGGTGCGATTGATGTGTACTTCTATTCCTACAAGTTTTCAATGGAAGTCACTTGATGTGTCCATGAAGTCC
The DNA here is from genome assembly GCA_032353835.1 of Enteromius viviparus. Classification (NCBI taxonomy): domain Eukaryota; kingdom Metazoa; phylum Chordata; class Actinopteri; order Cypriniformes; family Cyprinidae; genus Enteromius; species Enteromius viviparus. The sequence goes on from JAUCNO010001507.1 coordinate 250,298, forward strand.
ACAAAACTGGGTTTTAGAATGGTGTTCACAAAAGCCCCCTTTAATCTCTATGCACCAAAGTGCATATTAAGAAGATGGTTATTCACCAAGTCTCAACTTCATTTTGACTTTTAACTGTCAGTGCAAAACCTTCCATGTGGACAGTGTTTACTGTACCACCTCAAAAGATCTCCGATTCCAGAATCTCTTTCCCTCGGGATACTTATCTGGGAATACAGCCGAGGTACCTCTACAAATTAGGTTATTACTCTGTCTTCACGTCTGCTTTCCTCGTCTGTTCCACCACAGTGCGGCTACATCTCAACACGTCTTCTTTAAAGCTTTAACAGGGGCTCTAGGCTATCGGAGGCTCCAATTACACCAGCTTTTGCAGTCCTTAATTGAAGCCCTTTGGTGTGAATTTGTTCTATTACCCGAGTCTGATAGGGAAATGAAGACAACATGGTTAAGGAGCCCTGCACCGCTGTACAGAGGGATTTCTGGCATTAATAGCATCTGAGGGTGCGCCCGAGTTCTCGCACTGAAAATGGCCCCTCCTGGAGTGATAATCCGTATTTTGTTGCAGTGGATGATTATAAAAGCCAACAGTATTGCTCTGAGTCAGGCACCAGCTCTGCTTGATGAGAGAGAAAGAAAGAATTACAGAGAATATAAAGCGGCTATTTGAGTCAGCTGTTAAGGAGTGGATAAACTACGCCCCGTTAAAAGACTGGCACCATGGATATTCTACCCAGAGCTGGTAATTATGAACCGGCGTTTCTTTAAATGTTTTATGAACACAATAGCCATGTTTCAATTATGCCGATAAGAAAGGTCACTGCATTTGTTTTGGTACTCAATTGAAACCTAAATCAGAAGGTTGAACCTACTAAAACAACACAAATAAACAATGCAAAATGGAAACCAGGCGTAAAACAAACGACGTCATGTAATTTTCTGCACTAGACAGGAATGAAGTTAGCAATTTGCCCATGATTACAGGCTGCTAAATAATTGATAATTACAGTTTAGATTACACTCTCTAAAACAAATGAAGTAATCCCTTTAATTTCAGGAATTGTCTGAACTTTGAACCTCGTCTCATCTCTTCCAGATCTGAAGCGCATCGCACCCCAGGTTCCACCGCTCCAGAGTGGGTCAGATTGCACGTTTTCATCCACGATCTGAACACATCTAAAAACAGCCACCAGACCCTCATTAAGGAAGACCCGCTTTAGAGAACATGAATTATGCAAGTCTCAGAATACTGGCCAGCGTCTCAACATCAGCCCCTCGTGTTTGATCTCGTCAAGTTTACAGCACATTTTTGCATTTATTTGGTGGCGTTTATCTAAGCAGGTTTTTTTCAGGTTTTTTTTCCCCAGAATGCACATGAGGGGGGCACATTCAGCCACAGCGGTTTGATGGGGATACATATGGGAACCGTTTGAAACAGAACCCAAAAGACTAATGCAGCCCCAACTTCTTTGACTGGTTCACTGGTTAATGAGAAGCTAGCCCTGGTCTTTGGCATCATAAACATTTGACTAAATATATTCCAAAGTTTGCTGGCAGGTGTCTAGAGATCTCCTTTTATCTGATTCTCTCCCTGGTGTTCCCGCCTTCGCCTCTCGGAATTGAAAGGATAGGGTGATAAAACCGCACAACTATAGGACAGTGCAAGTACAGGCCTCAAAGTTAGCATCTATGAAAGGGTTAGTTCACCCAAAGATTAATCATGTTGTTTCAAATCCATAAGTCCTTTTTAAATCAGAGTACCATGACGCATGCTTGTTATGCTGCTGATGCTTGTAATGCGAAGACCGACACGAAGGAGAAGTAATCGTTGAATAAAGTCATTATTTTTGTTTTCATTGCACACAAAAGCATTCTCATAGCTTCAGATAACCACAGATGTCACATGGACTATTTAAACCATGTCTTTACTACCTTTTTCGGCCTTGAATGTGTCAGTTACATTGCCATCTATGGAAGGTCAGCTCTCGGAATCAATCAAAGTATCCTACTAAGTATCTTAGTAAGTGTTCTGAAAATAAACTAAGAATGACATGAAGGTGAGTAATTATTGAACAAGTGAACTAACCCTATAATGTCAGATAGCAGAATGTGTAAACACAAGCACAATGGCTTATTCCACTGATAGCAAGTGTCTCAAAATTCTAAAAACCATCTACAATTACAATACACATTGTCTCCAACAGACGTGACACATCAAAACTAAACACCCCCCTGATGACAGTATAAGCAGCCATCAGCGACACACTTAGCATACTAGTTTAAGTTGCTTGATGTTACTTCAGAATTGATTTTTTTTGCTTTTAAAAAGACTAAAGGGAACTATTTGATTTGACAAAATTTGACTGGAAAGAAAAACAGAGAAACACAGGCTCCACAGTCAAACCTCACTGGTCCACATAACATCCTTAGTTGCACTTACAGACAAATTAGGAAACAACACCACAAATAACCATTCCAAGTAGTTTATTTCTTGCAAACGGGTGTTACTGTATATAAGCAAAGACTGCAGGTAGCCGTGCAGAGTAGCGATAAAGCAGAGCCATTCTGTGTCCAATCTGTTCTCTGAAGAGCACCGCCAGGCCCTGTCAATTCTCGTCTGCCAGTCTCCAGACAAGAGCTTTCCTGTGTCGTAGAGCGACCTGTCTGACTCCCCTAGTACTGACAGCCATTGATCATCACCTCTCTTTCTCCATCACTCAAAGAAAGCTTTGGCCTCAGCTTGTAAAAGCACTCAGCTAGCGGTCATCATCGCTGACATCGCCAGCTTCTGTATGCCATCTCTAAGGTAAGTCCAATAAACAAACACGCCACTGCAGCACTTTTGAGCCGTGTTGGATGTAAAAACAGGAGGGTTGCCATTCTGTAAAAACTAAAAGCACGAGACAACCTCAGCATTCATTCTCATCGCAAATAGGCATAACCATTACGGTTTTAAAAAAGTGCAACAGGTACTGTAATATTGACTGTGCTGTCACTAAGTTGCCATTTGGTTTCTTTTCTCCACATAAAACTTGTCTTTACCATGAGAACGACAATTACATTTTTACATTATAAAAAACAATGAAGTATACACGTCTTAACAAAATAATTTATTAATATTTTGACATTTTTAACATTTTATCAGATACTGGGGAATGTGCATTTAAGCAAATATTGTATAAGAAACTAATTCGTCCACGTCGCCAAGGCAGCACCTCTTTGATCAATTTGAAAAGATCTTGAAGGAAAAAGCAAGGTTACAACATACATTTCTGTCAAATTGAGCCTTATTGAAGGGCAGACTAGCCTACTTGCTGTATGGGCAATCGTCCCCTTAAGTCATTTCACTTTAATTTCCACATCTGATAGCACAAAGAATGGTCCCTGTAATAGGGATAAGCTCAGCATTGGCCAGAGCTAAAAATAATAAGGCTCTTGATGTTAAGAGACCAAGTTTTGTTCTCCCAAGTCATTAGCTGAGATCCCCATTACTGCCTCCATATTCCCTGAAACACAGTAGAGGGGCCGGAGAAATGGTGCGCTGTGTGTTCCTCTCTTCAAAGTCACTCTCAAGAGTTAAGAGACCCAACCAATCGTCTTTGTGTCTGGGAGCAATTATACCACGGACCTAATACATCTTTTTAATATAGATCTTTTTTCTTTACTGTTGATCATGTTAATGTGAATGTATTATGATTTTTACAACACAATAATGTAGTGTGACTAATAATATATAAAATATAAAAATATAATATTAAATATCAATGCAATACAATTATAATAATAATTATTATGATTATATAAAAAAACATAAAAATTATAAACTAATCCAGCAAATCTGAAAATATACAATTTTCATACTTTACATATTTTTTTAAGACTGTTGCTTTTTTTTTTAAGACTGCAAAGATTATAAGGAATGATATGGAAATTATTATTATTTTTTTTACAGTATTTCAGTGTTATTTACAGGAGTGTACATTATATACAAAAGTAGATTTAAACAATATATTGAATTAGATTTAATTTGATAACTTTCGGTTTTATTTTATATTATTTAAATATTATAATTAAAACATACTGCACTTAAAATGTTATTTAAAATGACAATTTTAGTTTTCATTTTAGATTGCTTTACCATTTTTTAGATTATTTCTTTTGTAGCTTTAAATCTAATATTTATCATTTATTTTATAAATCACATTTTTTATTAATTTAGTCTTTTTAGATAAGGTTTTACTATTTTTTATTAATTTAGCTGTATTATGCTTTAATTGATTTTTATTTCATTTTAGTATTTCATCTAATTTCAGATAGTTACCAAAGCAATATTTCTAAAATTCTTTCAAAATTACACACATAATATTTCTATTTTATTTAAGCTTAATTTTAATCAACAAGAATTCTCTTTAGTTGACAATTAAAACACTGATGTATTTAATGTTCTGCCATAAACAAAATATAAAAATATATTCAATTGGAAGCCTTTCTCTGCAAACATAACAAAAATGTGGTAAAGAAAAAAACTTTACGGATTGTTTTATTGTTTTGCACTTGAAATTTTTTTTCTATGCTTCTAAATTTCTAAGCTGCTGATAACAGACATTGCTCGTGCTATGGATAATTGCATTGCGTCGCTCTCAAATTTCTGTTGGATTTGAAATACCTTGTCACTTCAAACACTGGACATCACACGATAAGTTCACAACCTTTAATTGCTTGATTTAAGAAACAAGTTTAAGTCGGTCCCAGTTTAAGACTTTTTAATGTGCATACAAATTTATTCATCAACTCCTGTTTTGTGATATGTTATAAGCACCTTTGAAGAAATAAAATAGGGTTAAAGAGTATTTTGTGAAGGGTTATTTATCAAAACACATCAGAAATCAGTTGAACCCCTCAGAGTAACATTTTAAAATAGAGGCGTTACAGATTGGTTACACCATTCAAATTTAAATAAACAAGGATGAATCTGATTGGACCAATTTCTGACAGAAGCAACTATTTAAAATAAATAAATAACATACAGTTTGTCTTCAGGTTTACAGCACATGTAAGCTAGCACTTAGTGCTCAGAAGCAGTGCTAAGATAACCCTGTGACCTTTATCATTCACAAACTAACACTAACTCTTAAGAAATCACTTGTGGACTGCATTTTATCACAGAACAAACAACAGCGCGTGAGTCTTAAAACGACTTCATCGCCACCTGCCTATATGTCGCTACCCGCCCGGAAAACTCTGTTCTTCTCTATTGACGCCAATAAAAGCTAAAAAGTTAGCCGCTATAAATGTGATGCATGTGACAGCGGCATTTCATCATTTATTGTAGCAGCGCCCAGAAACCAAGCCTTGCCCGGCGGAGCCCAGAGGAGTTCCTTTATCTCCATGATAAACTCATCTGGCATGATTTATTAACGAGAGAATCGCGCCGCTCAGCCCATGCATGAAGAAAAAAGCCTCTGGTACAATGGGATACTTTAGAGGAAGGACAGACAATGTCTGGGAAACTTTTTTTAAACTGCGGCGGAGTAGTTGGAACGCCACAGTGAAAAATTATGCTCGCAACAGATGTTAAAGACTTCGGTCCGCTGATTGATGCTTGTGTGAGAAGAAACTACCAAATTTGCGTAGAACGAGATACACAGTCTCAAGATCACATCCCTACGGGATATCTCGCATCGTATTCGACAGGTCGGACTGCATTCATGTAAATCTCTGTCTTTGATATGTGTCATGTTCTACCCACAATCCCCAGAGACGGTGGTCCTGCACAAAGTGACCTTGTAGGAGGCTGTTGTGGGAGCAGTGTAGCAGCTGTCTTCTCACATCAGCTCTGAGCGGCTTTCTACCGCTCCTCAGAGCCCGGCTCTGGCACCTGACTGCACAAAACAAGTCCTGCATCATTTCATTCTCTGAACTTCCATCTGCTACCAACTCAACCAAGGGGCCGCTTCCTATTTTAACTTTTCTGGTGTGCTCTCTGCCACTCCGTGTGTTCAAATACCCTCCAAAAATATGGTAGCGCTCATGTCAAAGCCATCACCATACGGTTAACAGTTACACCTCCGTGAGGGACGCAGGGCGACTCAAAATCATTTGAAGTAAGATGAAGCCAGCTTTAGAATGAGCTAGAAGAAATTTAGAATTTATGTTAATATTTCTTATTGTGGTATGTTTCATCAGCAAATGGCACTTTGGAAGATGTGGATCTTGAAAAGTCATGGGAAATCAAGAAATAATCGTAACTTACAAATAACATTAAAGCTTTAAAAGCAAAGGAATTTATAAAACATTTTTTTGAGATTATTAAGTCATGCTATAACATATTTAGAAAGAGTTCAAGTGGAAAGAAAGGAAGAAAAAAAAGAAAGAATTGTAAATGTATTGGTCATTATAAATAGTGTAAACAATTTAGAAAATTAGGTTCCTGGAAGTTTGGGAATTAAAGAATTTTAAAGTTCAGTTATTTATAATTATTATAATTTATTGTTACTCCTAGTTTCTGTATAATTACAAAAAAAAAAAAAAAAAATCTTAGAATTCACTTTATCCTCATTACAACAGCAGAATTAACTAACCAACTAAATATACAGTAAATTATTTTTTGTCAATTTGCCAAGAACACTGAGTTCTTGAAAGTTTTGCAATAACGTAAACATTTAAATTTTAATTATTTATAATTATTATTTATATTTAATTGCTTAAATTAATCGCCACTAGTTTCTGTAAAAAAAAGTGTTTTTTTAGTATTGTTAAGATACTATGACAGTTTTAATTTTTATTATGAATTAGCACTTTTGTAACTTTATTGCACGCTTGTCATTTGTTTATTTACACTATAAAAAATTCCTGTAGAAATTACAGTATTACCGGCAGCTTACTGTAAATTTAAGTTAGTTATTTACGACCAACAGTTTTTTCAAAGATAAATGAACACTCAAAAAGTCTTTATCTTTATCTAGGAATAAATAAATAAAATAACAGCCTCATGCAAAGAATTTCTGGGAACCAATATCAGAATAAAAAGGTTGATCAGAATTTCTGGTTCCCAGAATGCATTGCATGAGGCTGTTTTTAATAGTTTTCTTCAGTAAAGATAAAGACTTTTTTAATGTTTAATGCCCGTTTATCTTTGAACAAACTGTTGGCAATAAATTTGAAAAATATACATTTACAGTAAATTACTGGCATCCAGCAAATCTTTTTACAGTCCGTCTCTCTCTCTCTCTCTCTCTCTCTCTCTCTCTCTATATATATATATATATATATATTTTTTTTTATTAATATTTAATTCAGTTTGATATTTTAGCACATCAAGTTAAAATAAAACAACATGCTGAGATTTTAAACTTTTTTTTTTTACTGTTCTTACTCGTCGTTCATATATATATATGTACTTACATATGTAAAAAAGTATAAACATTTAAATAAACTAAATTATACACACTATTCCATTTAAGGTTATTTTATTTTCAATAATAATTATTTTTTTATGGTTTTAGTAAACTGCATTACTTAAACAAACAATGAATAAATTAAATTAAATTAAATTAAAAATTAAATTAAGTTTGTCTTGACAACAGAAATATCTCAGCCTTTACGGGGGTCTTCAAACACGGTTTCAAAATCAAAAAGGTTAAGTGAAAAGAACAATCCACACAGACGGCAGTGTTGCTCTCAGACGTTCGATTATGAACTCCTGTGGCACGACGAAGTTTTCAATCTGCTGCATTACACTTTCACGTAAATCTCAGGCAGCTTGTGCGAGAGCAACACTCTATCACACATTTCACATTATAACATGCCGGCGGGTGAAATATATCAATTATGTAATAATCTTAATGGCCCAAACAGTCTCGCAAACTGCAATATCTAGATCATGACTCGCTTGTATGAGCGCGCAAACTGAGCCAGATTATCAATCACCAGACGCAATATGAGAGATGACAGGATGTTGTTATGGAGCGATATGAATTACACCACTAAAGGGAGAGACCACAAAATCATTTCCTCAGTGATTTATAACACAGAGACAGGTAGGATTGCAGTGTACAGAAAGAACAATATCGTTTTGTTTTAAACATATCATTTCGTTGTCGTGTATACCGGAGTACAAATGAGATCTTGCGCAACGGTTGGAGTTCGAGTTGAAATTTCGATTCACTTTTTGATGTTTAACTAAAACTAACGTAGACACAAATGCATCCGGCTAATACGGATGTGGTTATGGTGTTGACATTTTTCCGCACAGTTCCCAATTTGGTGCTTTGATTGACAGCTTCTTTTTCTTTACTGGCTGCCTGACAAGCAAAACCACAATGTGCTCTCAAGATGAGCAGCTTTCATGGTAAAACATCCATGCTGCTCCATAGAGACGCTTCTGACATGACACCCACGTTATGTAGTGGAAATGGTATATCACAATCTGTCATATGTTTTGTCTCGAACAAATCTGGATTGCAGATGGCTGCTTTCGAAGGCCTGTTCAAATCCATGAAACTTACAATGAAAGATAAATGACAGGGAAGCAAAGTTGCAACATTTCGATTATAATGTGTTGTGACTTTTTTACACTATGAACTGAATGAATGAGACCGTTTACAATTAGTAAAATATATACATAGAGATGTAAAATACGGTTACTAAAAAATACATATAGATGTAATTGAATTGTAAGACTTTTAGGATGCCGTGTTAATCTAAGAAATTAAAAAAAACAATACTTCAAAGCTGCAGTCCATTGCTATATTTTAATTTATATATATATATATATATATACACATATAAACTGCTCAAAAAAATTAAGGGAACACTTAAACACAATGTAACTCCAAGTCAATCCCACTTCTGTGGAATCAAACTGCCCACTTAAGCAACGCTGATTGACAATCAATTCCACATGCTGTTGTGCAAATGAAATAGACAACAGGTGGAAATTATAGGTAATTAGCAAGACACCCCCGATAAAGGAGTGGTGCAATAAAGGAGACATGGAGGAGGCCCGTAGAAG
>JAUCNO010001507.1:259407-276530 GCA_032353835.1 Enteromius viviparus
TGTTTCCTCACATTCTTTTTCAACTAGATCAACTTTTGCAGGGAGGTGTCACATGATTGGTAAAGTTGGTCACGGGGTGTGTCGCGATTCTCCCATATCACACCGCGACACAGGATCGTGGATCTGAGTGTCGCGATTTCGGTTTCATATTGGGAATCGTTACAGCCATAGGCGCTAACAAACACAGATTACACATGAGCATGCTTTCACCCGAATGTAAACAAGGCTGATTACGCCGACAACATTAAAGCGTGCATATGTGCTGCGTCGTAACACACTCTAAAATAGCGGAAGGCGTAAGTCACGGGAGAAGAACGGTAGAGTTAGATTATGTTATTTTTGTTTTCTTTGCGCAAAAAAACTGGATTCTTGTAGCTCTGCAAAACTGAAGTTGATCCACTGATGGATTGTTTTATCAGTGTTTTTACTATGTTTCTTAAAACCGTAAAATTTAAAAACCCCTTGCATATCAATTACTGTAAATAACCGTTAGTTATAAAACTGCAAATTTTAATCTCTTTAGAGATTACTCTGTTACTTTCTCTTTAAAACTTCACGAGCTCCGCTGACCCCGCCCCTCTTTTCCGAGGCGCACTCAGAGGATCTTTTTAGTTGTATTCATAGTAAAACTTGCTAATTATCACATTATTAGGAAAGGTCTATATTAGCACAAACATAAACGCATTTCGGTTGATTAAGGGGGCATTTCCCTTCAGAACCAAACATAACGTTAATCCTCTGCTTCTTCAGCCACTCAGATCTCGGGGGTAAATGACTACACAACAAATCAACTCAATCAGAGTCTAGCTTGTCTCTGCGTCTCGGTCTGATGACGGCTCACTCAGGGCTGGTCTGAGGTAAGACACCAGATCAGTCTGTGTGACACGCTGCTGTCAATCAACTATTGTGGGAGTGGCTTCCGTCTGTGTGACACCACACCAACATGCATTTGAGAATGGATTGATTTCAGACACACATTTCAGTCCAAACAGCTTGTAAAAGTGCATGTGGCACCGGATGACCCCGAGTAATGTCACAGCGTGAGGGGTTTCTTCAAAATTCAGTTGCAACATGACAATATGGAATTTTTGACAGTTTTTGTTTGATGGAACGTGCAGATTGAGTGCGTAAAAACGCACATGCTGTTGTTTTTGGCGATGGCTGAGGCTCATGGGAGATTTATGACACTTTAGAAATATATAGCTTGTCAAGTGGAGCCACTTTCAACAGAAAATGCTTATTTTCCCTATTAGACCTCTCCAGCGCACTTCAGAAGCACGCGCGCACGCTCCCACATCAATGGACTACATCAAAAGCTGCTCAGAGTAATAGAGTGGCAAATGCTTCAGTACACAGAACAGTAAATGAACACAGACCTGTCTGGATTGAAGTTTAAACAGCTTACATATTTTATGCAATTATAGATTTTGATTAAAAATCTGATGAAATAATATGAAACTTTTTGCCTGCACATAACCTGAAAATAATCTGCCATATTAATTCAATTCGGCTTGAACCTGTAACATAATAGAAAGTACTGTTTATTAGAAAGTTAAAATAGAAAACATAAAAAATAAACATTTTAAATACATACCTAGTTTTTGATGCATTTTAATATACATTTTTTATTCATTAAAGTGTCTTGAGTAAAACATTATATGTATATAATTATAAACATTATACTATATATAAACTGTTAAAATGCAAGTCTTAGTTTTTGTAAACATCTATGGACTGGAGACATATGAGTAACTAAGAACCTAAGATGCTTTGGTGTTAAAGTTATCATTAACACCCAAAACAGAGGCCTGATTAACCCATTTTTAGAAACATTTGAACCAAACTGACGCACTATTTAATTTATTTAATTTCAAACTACTTCCTCCTCTTTTGCTGCCATTTTGAGCTTTGGGCCTACGATAATTCCATATGCCTCCATCAAAACAAGCACTTGAGGGCTTTATTGGTAAACCATCAACTTTTAGTTGAAAGTAAAACAAATGGCAGACGTTCGGGCCCCTTGGCGTCACAGAGCACGGGCATCGCAGCAAAGACATGCAGTTCGACAAAAGCCCGGCCAAGCCTGAGCTGGATAGAGGTAAAAGACGCTCCTCAAACGAGCGCATCGTTCTTCAAAAGCCTCCTGCTATTACCGCCGCTTCATCAAGACACTCGAGGGGCCGGTTTACCCCCATCGGGCCGCCTGGAGCTGCCGGCCAGCCCGTGTCCCTGCGAGGTGCTGCCGCGAGGGAAGAGATGGGGCTCGGACCCGATGGGTCCTCCGAGCCGGGTCCGCGCCGCACGGCTGAGGCTCCCGCCAATTCCCAGTCCAACTGTCACTGCTGGCACGGGCCTCCACCCCTTCAAGCACATAATCTGTGCTCGCATGGCTGTTAAAGCCCTCCGCCATCATCGCACAGCCCGTCTCCATCACACACACACGGGACTGCAGAGCATTGTCTGCGACTGTGCGCTTCTGTCATCAGATATGAAAGGAAACAAAAGAACTCTACAGTGCTTCTCGTTTCTTGATCTGACTTTGGTGCATTTGTCGTCCCACAATTCAAACCGCACTTGAGCGCCGATTCTAAAAATAGAACGCTTGCATCGAATATTCTTATGTTATTACAAATAATGAATAAGGAAGACCGCACCCATGCACTAAGATGTAAGTGGAAAGCACGTAATTTGCTTGAAAATGTTGACAGGATTGAGGAATACTACAATCTAATTTTTCAAAGAGTCAAATGCAGTCAGTCTGCAGGTATTTCACCACTGATTTCCCATTTTATTAAAGTGTCGTCACATTTACATTTCATTAAGTTGGGCGAAATTCAGGCATTTCATCTTAAAAACAAACTGGACTGATGAAACTGGACTTTGGCTTTACAAAAAAACTTAATGCACTGGAGGCTAGAGTGACTTTTCTGCCTGTTTCTTAACCAGAACCTAAACTAGTAGCAACCAGTAAATTTATTTATTTTAGCAAACAAAAATATTTTTGGAACATCTGAATATTAAATTACTTAAAGTTAAAAGTATCAGCATTACTAATTTCACTTTTACGCCACTGCCACATGCAAGCTGCAAACACCTCGCAATAAAACTCACAATTCAAGCTCACAATTTGCCTTTACGATGAAGGAAAATATACACTTTGAGAAATTTTGTAAAGATGGCAGTAAATGTGTCACATGGTATCCACCGCATCAATCTCAGGACACGTGGAAGACTTCCCACTGCCATCCTTCTCTCCACATCTTCCAGTGACAAAGCGCTAATGTCGCGTGCATCCAGGTGAGAGCGTGGCACGTGGTGCGTGTCACAGAGCGAAAAATGGCCGAGCTTGCCGTGCTCAGCCGTCTCCTTTAATTGGGTAAAACAAAGTAATTTGAGTGCAGCGCAGGGGGGCGTGAGGGGCTAAATGACAGGACAGAAGGTCAACGCTTCTCCCTTACTCCACCAAGCGTCATCCACCAACACGCCCAGCATGATTTTGAGTTAATATTGAGATCTATTATCCAGCAGCCCTCCGCCATCTGCCCCACCTTGCGTGCCGGCTCAGGCAATCAACTGTACTTGCTGTGAGAGACAGGGCTACAGTGCATTTTTCAGCTACTGTATGTGTGCAGTGCATTGTGGGTCTATCTGTCTTGTCATGTGGTTTAGAAACTTCACTGCATCGTCTGTTGCGGAGCGACAGTGGTGATTTCTTACGTAGTCTTGGATTACATAGTCTAAACCCTAAATGCCATGGTGCTAATGCACGAATAACTAAAAATATGGGTTAAAGGTTCTCAAGGGCTCAACAGTAAAGAAAACGTGGATCACAAGTAACTGGCTGATAACGTTACTGTGATACATTAAAAGATATAGATCATTTAAATGTACTTGAAACAGTGACAAATGTGTTCTGCCCCCGTTTTATGAGATATTCCACAATGCAAAACTCACTGACAAAGAAATCCTCTCACGCTTATCATGTAATAGTGGAGTAACAAGCTATTTGTGGCAAAAAGACAATCGAATGGTTTTCAAGGAACCTTTCCAAGAGCGTTCAGCGGAGGGTCAAGAAGAACAACGGCAGATCCTTTAGGGAGGTCACGCTGGTGTTTCGACAAAGTATGAAGATTACACCACTGTGAGATAACCGGAGCAGTGCCTCAGGTGCACACACACACACACTGAACGCATTGGTTTCAACACAGAGCTATTTCCACATTCCTCTGGCCGCTGGCCTGCTCAGATGTTTCAACAAAGCAGCTGTGGTTTTCAATGAAAGGAAGAAATAACAGAGACAGAAAAATGTTTAGGGGAGTTACTTCAAACAGATGAATACTTCACATACCAAGTCTGCCACCATGCACATTAAAGCTATTCAAATTGAATATTTTGTTCTGTAATAATATCAAAATTACCCGTAAATGCAGAGTAAGCTTATTGAATTACAAAAGAACATTGCATCTCTTTTACCTGATCTACTTCAGTTAGAAAAGAGATGTATATTGCACATTAAAAATTTGAACCCTCAAATTAAATACAACCTTAAAAAATAACTCAAATCACATTTATTTTCTTGCCTGGTTAGAGATACAACAGGCCAAACAATTAAAAACAGTATACCATCAGGTCCGAGCCCCAACACTACAGAGAAACCTAGGTATTGGGCCAGTAAGTAAAAAAACAAAGCACCCTAGCAACCACATAGCAACAAGCTAAAACACTCTTAATACATTCGCAACTGAATATCAATGCCTTTCTCAACACATTAGCATTTGATGGCAAGTTACAGCTAATGCACTTTGCAGCTACTACAAATAACTGCCTGTTTATGTTGTTTTTTCTCCCAGGTGCGGCACATTCTCAGATCAGGAGATGTGCAACGCTTTGGGCTATGTTGGCACAACCTTCCTGGGAATAATCCTTTAATGTGTCCCATGAATTTGCATGAAGCTTTGTGGGGGAGGGGGGTTGCCGCTCACCTATAAGCAAGTGTGTACCACAGGGCTCTGTGCTAGGCCCAATGCCTTTAGGGCTCAATCAGGTGTTATATGTCTGTTTTAGGACACAGCCATCCATCTCCCCCTCTCCATTCGCTCTCCCACGTGGGATCAAATCACCACCCTCAAGTACGTACTTAAGCATCGCGTCCCAGCTGCCAGCTTTTGTGCTCTGACGGTACTTATTTGTCAGTTCTTTGTTACACCTAGCTTTGGTTTCCTGCCTGCACAGTCTCCGCAGAACAAATTGGTGGTAAAGCTCATATTAGAAGGATGGTGTAAATGTGCCATCTTATTCAATCTGTATCAAAGGAAGTTTCAACAGAGGACGCAGGACAAATGAGCTAATTAACATTTTTAGTTTGTCCACACATAACCTTCACCCTGTGGATTTCTGCAACTCAGAGCAACGGTTGGCTTCTAACTTACTTATCTTATTCATCAAAACAATTGTCAGCAATTTAGATGGGGAAAAAAAGTCTAAATCAGTGTTATGAAAAACTATTCCAAATATGTTTGTCACAGAAACTGGATAATCTGCTATTTTGCATGACCAGACACTAGTCATGCTTGGCACATTTAAATGATGCATTCATGACTCATTAGCTTTATTGAAGGCAGGGGTACTGAGTGAACGACAAGTAATTCAGTCATCTTGACAGACTGGAGTATCGTGGAAACAACTGCGCTACGCGTTTTTGTTCACCGAGGTGTTCTTTTTATTAGTTTTTCCTCTTCGGCGCTGAGTGATAGAGCATGCGGCAGTGAACATTAGGCCTCGAGCCACAAGGAGGGCGAAAGTGAGTGGGGAACCTATGTTGACACCTCACTGGCTCTGTTAATCCGACCTGTGAGTGATGGCTGGGAGTTTGAAAGGCACTTTGTCCAATTAGAACCGTGCAGCAAATTTCCACCTGGCCCTGACAGAGATGAAGTGGCTCTTTTGAGAAGACACAGTGGCTTCCAGCCAGGTAAGAGAGAAGTCCAAAAGGTTCTAGTCCAGCTAGCAATTAACAAACCTCCACTGGACAACCCCCTAAATGCAAATTGAAATATAATGAGAATTCTCGCTATCAATTAATACCAAAGAATGTCATTCACCTTGGCACCTTTCAAAAGCAGACAAACTGCCGTGCGCTGTGTTAACGCCACAGCGAAGGGTCAATCACTGTCACAGGGAAGGAAGTCGCAGAGCAGTGTGCAGAAAATGGACTCCCGCCGATACAAATGACAGATGTGTCTAATAAATAGCCTGACACATAATAACTACCTATTTTCTTAAAGTGTATCTGCAGACAATAGTACAAATGTGAAAAATCAAACATTAATTCAGCTTATTCCCTAAGTGTCGTAGCAGTGGGCCATTAAACTACTTAAAAGAAGCCAACTTCCCTGTAACTATACTTCGTGTCAGCCTTTTCATGCACATTATATGTGATAATCATTCCCAAAATTAGCTTATTTGAAGCCCAAAAAGGAGAAATGTACCCAAAAAACAAAAACACTATTTGAAATTCTGTATGCTGTTTCTCTTTCATGATGGTTGCATCCTAGACATTCAAGAAGCAGTTACACTTTATGTCCAACCTGCATCATTATTGAAGATTATTAGTGAATAATGACATACATTTTTGTCTGTATAACAAGCAATGACTTTAAAGACTTGCAAAATAGTATAAATTAATTTCTTAGAGATTTTTTTGTTGTTTCTGGAGCTTGACATGCCATAGTCATTATGAAATGTCATCGGATGGAGACGATCTATTTGAAGAAATGATTTCATGTTCCAAAGAACAAAAAACTGCCTTAGGACTTTGTGAATAAATAAGTATTCATTTACGGAAATCACAAAGGCTTGTGGAAAAGCAGCTGATTTGAGAAACAAATTCAGAAAGTATCTTGCTGTTTGAGCAGATGCATATCAAGATTAGTCAAATGTGCGTCCAGATCAGTGTAACACAACCTTTACCATCCCACAGATGAGTTTCAGTAAAAGTGTTGGAGAATTTCCTCAAACACAGTGGCACCACTGTCCTCCAACTTTTTCTTCGTTAAAATGCAATCAATTGTCATACGTCTGCCAGCCATGTGGCACAAACTTCAATCTTTTAATTTGAAATTAATGCACCAATTATAATGGGGTCTCGGAAAGGAATAATTTCACATTTCGAAACCCTTGAACATTAACTGATGGCTTCCATCTTCCCATTTCTGTATGTCTATTTCTGTCTGTCACATAAAAATAGGGTTTTAATAACCTGACATGGGGTTAATTATTGCATCCCGGGCACCACATTAGGAAAATAAAGCGGTAAAATACTGATCGATAAGGCTGGTAAACTTTGGCCTGAAGATGGAGGGACGTGATTGGTGCAGCAAACATGACAGCGGGAGAGCCCTGTTCTCCATCACTGCCAGAGTCCAGTGGAAACGTCGTTCTCCATGACTGCTGCATCAATTCCACACATCCACAAGCTGAGATTAACTATTCATTATGTAAAAGAGAAATCTCATCTTCTGTTTATGACATCACATGGAAAAAGACTGGGTCACAAGTTAACAATCCAAAGTTTTCAACAGTCTTGCGGACATTGTAAATCAGAATTACTCAGTGGCCAAATGCAGTCTGGGTAAAATGAGAGTGCTCAGAATTAAAGTAACAGTCTTTTGGTTCGCAGTTAGATTATGTGTTACATTATTAAGTGAATGAAAATAATACTACTAAATTACACACTTAAAGGGACGGTTCACCCAAAAAACGAAAACTCACCTTCAAGTTGTTCCAAACCTGAATGAGTTTCTTTCCTCTGTTAAAAACAAAAGATGATACATGAAGAAGACAAGAATCTGGGTAACCAAACCTGGTAGCCTTTGACTTCCGTAGTATGGGAAAAAAATACTATGTAATTCAATAGGGACCATTAATACACACATTTTTCAAAATGTCTTATTTTGTGTTCAGCAGACGAAAAAAAACTATGTTGAACTGTCAGAGTAAATGGCTTAAAAATATATAAATATTCTGCATGTAAAAGGTTAATATTAACAGTGAAATGAATCCTACAATAAATAAATACAACAAAAGCAAGTCTGTCTACAGAATAACTGTACAAACTACTACTATTACTTAATTGATCACGTGAGTCATCTATCACAAAAATATTAATTTGTGTCTATTACAAAAATTAGGAATGATCAGATTACAACTTGACTGTTTTAGCTTGACGTTACAGGATATAAACAAAACAAAAAAAACAAATTCAACTTTAAAATATAAAAAAAGCAAAAAAACATTTTGAACAAAGGACCGTTCTAAATATCATACAAGCTTTTGTGTATAACACCAAAATTGGTATCAAGAATTGTGGAAGTCCTGGTTTTATCTTCTGAGATTTTGGCACCACGACAACCCTTAATTATTCAAATTAAACTGATAAATGAACAGAAGTGCACATGGCTTAATTTAACATAATTTAATAAGTACCTAAAAGGATAATGGTAGAATAAATGGTGAAATCTCTGCCTGAGAGAGTTAAGTTGAAGGTCAGGAAGGACAAACCAAGTCCTCGGCGAAACCTTGTCCCCTCCCAACCACTGTAAGACATTTAAATAAGAATGAACTAATGGATTCACATCCAATGTGACTCAACATGATTAATAGTTATGGGCATTGTTTAACCACTCTGGTCCACTGGTTCACTGTAATTGGTGAACAAAAAAAAAAAAACTAGAGAGTGGGTCTCTGATATTAATAATTAGCTGGCTGAATCGTCACAGGAAGAACCGAGTCTGTCCAAGCCTGCACGATTTTAATCAAAGACAGAAAATAGGAGCTGATTATAATCTGCATTGAGAAGTCACCGGGGGTGTTTGAAGAATACGACATGCCCGGATGTGAGGATAATTTGATTAAGAGCTTGCCTCACCTGAAGGGACAGAATTTCTGCCTCTTTTTAACTCTATTTAGTGGATTAGGCGCCGCTTCTTAATCATATATGAATAATCAAGTACATTGAGTGACACTAATTCAAAATGAGGCTTATCTTTTTGATCAGCCCGATTTTTATTTGTTAGGGGACCCGAAATTGTTTTAACAGGGGAAGGATGAGCAGTCACTTAACTTAGTCATCTGAATGCGTGTTAAAACGAGTCAAAATCAATTATACACAGAAAAGGCTGAATAAATGAAAATTACATGCATGAAACACGTCTGGGGCTGTAAGACCTAAAAATTAAATTTGATACGAGCGAGTGAAGAATAGGTGTTTGCGTAATTTATGAGACAAAGAGATACTATGAAAACAAAAAGGAGTAAGCTGCACACACACACACACACACACACACACACACACACACGTGAATTACAAGCCAGACATTGTGACTCCAGTGACTCGGAATTCATAGCAAATACATGCACAGAAAACATCAAGCCAAGTGCAGGAAACGGTCTACTTTAGCATGCTTCTACTAATTGCTTTTATAAGCATGGTAAACAACTTGTACGGGAACATTATAAGATGAAAAGCAGACAATATTACACAATTTCTTTGTCCATTTCAAAGGAAGAGTAAGACAAAATGGAAACAAAGCCTTTTCTTGTTGTCTACGCAAGAATTTGGCTCATAGAGTCCAAACCTCTAAAAGAAAGAAACCTTTAAAGTATTCACTTTCTATGATATTTGCCTCTAACTTTTTACATTCCTGCCCAGGTTCAAGTTCTTTAAAGTTATTGGGTACAATTCAAGTACAATGCTTCACATGCTAAAAAAAAATACAAAAATAAATACTTTACTTTTATTTAATTTATAATTATTAAATTATAATTTAATTTATTTTATTTAATTAAGTAATAATTAATATTAAGCCTGCACTGTGAAAATAAATTAGTAAATAAATTATAAAAATAAATTTATAATAAATTACAAATTAAATACAGTAAAAAACTGGCAGCTTTGGTTGTTGGGGGGGGGGACATAAAAATTGAGCCATATTGAACAAGACCGTGCAAAAATCAATGCGTTAACAGCTATTTGGCTATTGGTTAATATTATTAATTAGTAGACGCAGCCAAAATGAGGCAAACAGAAAAGAACAGGACAATAAATGGAATGTGTCACATGCAAAGAAGGTCTGGGTAATCCTAGACAGTAGACACTGCTCTGTTACAGCAGTACTGTAAGTTAATCAAATGTCAAAAACTCTATGAATACTTCTATCATTCAAGACCACGTTCTTACATAACGTTTAAATGAAAATGAATTCAACACCTATTCTTATTCTATAGCTATTCTTACATCAACATTCATGAAACCATTTCTCTGTAAATTACAGTTTAACATCTGAAACCATTTATATTCAGTTTAGCCAAAAAAAACATACTTACATAAACTTACAAACTCATAAATAGTCGCAATGAATTAAACCAAAAAGCACTGATAAAACCATATCAAAACATCGATAAAACAATGTTTACATAAACTGTTACAATTATTTAAATGAGTACAACTATTTGTGAAACTTTTTTTTTTATGTCAATCAATTCAATAAAAAAAAAGCATTAATAAAATTGACAAATTTGATGTCTAAACGTTTTTCAAGATCTTGGGCAAATGGCAACACTACTGCATAAAACCAAAACTTTACGAAGATTAAAATAATCAGATGTCACAAACCAATATGATCTATATGCATACTTTAACGTGAGATACGTTTTTCTTTTTGGACGCTTTCAAGTTTCCATTATATTGACATTAAAAGCAGTCTGCAGCACTTTAGCTTCATTATTATTAGTTGTTTGGGCCTCCAGAAATCCTGTTGACATTGGTCATCCCCTACCTCTCCCATGAGGCCCTGAATGAGAGGCCCATTTCCAGGCCCTGCACCTCAGCATCACGTCCCCAAGACACCACTACACCACAGATCTAGTTAGGTCACAGCCCCACCCCACAACATTAAATTTAGACCTCTTTAAAGGCTTCCCATAATGCATCTGGATTGCATTAATTCATTACTATTTAAACTGTCTATCTCAGATATTAACTTCTGTAAATGGGACGTAGATCTGAGACGTCCCCCGCCGCTGGAGATGTTGCATCAAAATCTGGTTCTTGTCACCAGCGGAGGGCATATTTGCCAGCCCCAGTTCGGCCACTGGTGGCTTTAACTCCAAAATAAGCTCTCCCATCAGAGCAAAACTTTTAGTTCAAAGAGGGTAAACTTTGTCTAATTTGGACGCTGCCACATTAATTATCCATGAAATATCAATATAGTAGATGTGGGACACTTCTTACTTCTAGTAAACTTCAAATGCAGTTTAAAATCGTAAGATTTTAGCTACCTTTGGGTAGTGCTTATTTCAAACACTTGCCAAATGTTTCTCGCACCATCTGCAAACTTTTCGACTTTTCAAGACCTACTTTCCTGGAAAGCACGAAACAACAAAACTGGAATGATATGAATGTTGTTGCATTAAAAACATAAAAGGTTTAGCTACAAAGTAGATTGATAGGAAAGTCAAAGAATCACATGGGTGTTTGGTTCAAGAGAAGTTATTATTTTCCTTTATGGCGTTTATGGCATATGCTATTCAATAATGACCTGATGTTCTTATTAATATCCGCTCAGCTATAAAACAACGACTGTGCCTCATTAATGAATGAAGTATGAGCAGAAATATTGAACTGAATTCAGTGTGAACCACTGTGAACTATTGTTTGTATTTCGCTATAAAACGGACAGATTTTAAAAGCAGAGGATATTTTCGGGTGCTCTTTATTCTTTATAGATGTTATTCTCAAAATATTATGACTTTAATCTCGTAGTTTTGGATTTTTTTTTTTTTTTTTGTGGCACTAAAACGCAGTCGGAAATTTCAAACTTTAATAAAGACTCCGGGAAACACAGTAAATGCTGCAAAAGCCAGGAGAGAGGGCTGGCAAATGCGTTTACATGCATTAAACGCGTTAGTGCTGCCCATGTTACATGTTTTTTCCTTGACATGATATTTTATATTATATAAAATATAAATATATAAATAAAATTATATATATATATATATATCATGTTTGAATCATCGTAATTAGTTTCTACACTTTCTTGCAAGATACTTTTCTTTTCCCACATGAGTCAGCCGTGCTCTTTAACCAATCAGGTGTGACCTCGCCATTTCAATCAATCATAACCCGCCAGGAGCGCAGCCCAAATCCTGTTTGATGAAATCCCAAGCAGGTTCAAGCTTACCTGTTGCTATGACAGCAAGTCCCGGATGAGCTTCGAAGAACCCAACGATCCAAGATCAGGACAAATCCACAACAATTAAATCCAGCTAACTGAGTTAGCGAGGTACGAAGAACAGACCCCAAGTCTGCATTTGTGATCGGAGAAACAACAAACAAGCACTACCCTGCACTTGAATAGTAAGTAGCAGGTTCTTTTAATAAGAAAACGTAACTTACTTAAAGGTTGTGAGTCAGAAGTGCCAGACTGTCCTTGCAGAGGTTGAATTGCTTCACTTTATAGTCTCTGTGCACAGCCAGCATAGACTACTCCCCAGGCTTTAGGAGTCTTATGTCCTCTTTTGGAGGCAGCTTCACTTTTTACAATCCCTACACATTATATTGAATCAAATGTCACCAAAGTGCATGCAGGCCAAAGATGAAATGTGTGGCAGAATACATATCCCATGTACCAAACTCCATATAATTTTCTCTTGACTTCCCTTTTATATAAAAAAAGCTGTTAATAAGATTAAACATTAGGCTTCTATCAAATTTACACATGATACTACAACTGAAAGTCTCATGATATCTACAGATTGACGATAACTTTACTCCGAAGATGATTTTATAATGTCTGACTAGTCAGACTCTAGTGGACTTTGAGTTGTGGCGCACAGCAATAATTTCATGTGAAAATGCTGAGACCTGTTTCAGGGCTTCTAAGAGATATTGATTGTTCCCAGCTTCAACGTGTTGTTCTGCCCTGTTTATCTAATATAAACCGCATCAGTGATCAGTCTCTTAAACCAGTAGAGCACTTAGCCAGAATCTGACGTCTCTTTGGAGGAAAGAAGCTTTGGAAAGTTAATCAATTGTTTATGGTAGATCACACACGAAATACGTTAAATGACACAGCTTAACCTTCGAGCAAACGCATCGTACAAACACCCGTCTTAAACCATAGCATGGTGTGATACATCACACCTCTGATGATCAAAAACAAGAAGGGGAGGGAGGCATCATTATGTCAGGAGGAAGGCTGCCAAACAGTGATCCTCATTTTGGGTTCTTCACTCCAGATTGCTGGCCTGGCTTTCGCTTGGCATCGCAAAACAACTTGGCTTTGCACAACCAAGTTGGTGTTTACAGCTGATTTGAGACTAGTCAAAAAATTTGGATGGCTCTTAGAAATCTCAAGAAATGTCTTGGTCATATATACAAAAACCAAAGAAAGAACGCATTACAAATATTTAAAAAAACGAAAACTTTAGATTAAAAGAATTTAGGCATATTTGAATACTGTTGAATACTGTTTTAAATGTATGCAGGCGTTTGTATTTATATATATATAATAAATATACATGGTCTACACATTTATTTTAAATAAACTTACTGAAATTTTTTTGAAGATTTTTTTTCCATCTTAATAAATAATTAATTTATGTGGCATCACTTTTTTTACCAAAATGTAACTTTATTATAAGTATTATTATTATTATTATTAAAAGATCCTTTTACAGTAAATATTGTTTATCAAGCAAATTGAATATACTTAGTAAAAATATTTTATTTACACCAACATTCACTTTGACAGCCATAAAAAAATACATATATTTTGGGGGGAAATATAAATATATTTTCTTTTTCTTTTTTTCTCGTGGGATTTCTCCTTGTGGACCCCTGAGGTTCTCTTGGTCATTTTGCAATAGCAAATGTAAAAATTATTATTGTTTTATTTTTTTAAAGCAAACATCCTTTTGACCCACTCATCATAAGAGCATGACAAACAGTGATTACTAAATAAACTTTATTAAAGAAACAAACTTATACGGCTTTGGAAAGACATGGGTAAATGATGACACAGAGCCCATTTCTGAACCAGCGCTTTGTCACACAATGGCCATTTTCCATACTCCAGATCAAGATTGGTGAATGCAACTGCTTCCAAATAAGCACAAAAGGGTGAGTTCCTCCACAGCGCTGCTGAAGTAAAGGGAAATCCTAATCCCTGCTATTTGAGAATGTCAGCGGCTCCTGGAAGCATGGCTGTCAGATAGCGCTGGGATTCAGGAGAGTTTTTTGGTACGGAAACCTTGTTTAGAGGCCTCCACTCCTCTACGGCCCATCCGTCTTCTGTCATCGCTGGGTAAACATACTCCACACTCGCTGTAAAACAGCGCTGGCTGCAGCACTAACAGTCTACAGACCAGAGCCAGTGACTGGAGCCCGTACCATGCTGGGGTTTTCAGCAGCGTGTTGCTGACCAGCCAACAAAAACAACTGCCACGGCCAGACTAACATTAAGAGGTGTCTGCTCCATTAAAAGCAGCATGTTACTGCATATCTGTATCCAGACTGAAGCAAGCCAGCTTGTTACACGAATAGTTTAATTCAAATTAAAAATCATGTCATTATTAAAAGTACAAAGGTGTACTTTTTGAAAATGTACCATCCCAGTGACAACTTTCATACCTTTATTCAAAGAGTGCAGCCAGTCTTTTTAATATAATGAAAGTAAATAAATAAATAAAATTAAAATGTGCAAAAGGAATCACAGAAAACTTCCAAAATAACTTTTTTAAATTATTCTTATTATTATTAATAATAATAATAATAATAATAATAATAATAATAATAATAATAATAATAATTAATATTCGTATAAATTAACTTAAAATAAATTAATAATTAATATTAGTATATTTTTCTAAAAATAATAACTAATATAATAATAATAATAAATAAAAGAAAAAATTTAAAGTTTAATTGGAATTTTTAAGGTTTTGGAACAATGTTTATTTTTAAGAGCCATTTACACATACTTTCTCATTACCATTAAATAAATAAATACTAATTAAATATTTTTTTGTAAATTATTTTAATTTAATTATTTATCATTATTAATATTTATTACTGTGATTTATTATAAAAGATTAACCAGCACATCATAAAAATAATAACAAAAAAAAAAACTGAATTGATCTGTAAACTTAAAGAGAGAAACATGTTGCTAATGTGTCTGTATTCATTAAATAATGTACATGAATACATAAAAACAAGAGGTACCTCATAATGAGAAAAACATTTCTGGGATAAGCACTCCTTTAAACTCCAGACAGGGTGTGATCATGTTGAATGTGTTAAAGTAAACAGGTTAAGTCGGAGCTCTAGGAACGCTAGGACGTTAAACGCCGGTGTCACTGCACAATATCTGTTAGGCTAATTGCAGGGTTTGAATAAAAGGTCTCAGCTTGGCTCATTCAGCCGCTAAAATATCCCCCCTGCTGGAAAGAGTCAATCAGCACACCGCCAGGTGACAGATTTCACCATCACACTCTGACACCGAGGCTGGGAGCAAGCAAAATATTGTTGTCTGCCATGCCAACTAATAAGTAATTATAGTCTAGTCCTTCACAGATGGCAGACCCCACAGTCATTCCGCTGTCTTCCAATAAAGGAGAAATTAAGTTAAGGCGCTGCTCTGCACATGTGCATCCACAACGCCAACAAACCCCAGTCTAAACAAACCTCGGCCATGCCTGAGAGTTAACTGGAAGGAGCCCATTAAAACAAGCTCATGACACTGCAAATCTACTCAACGTGATTGATGCAAAGCCTCCGATTCCTGCGCACACGTGTAATTGTGGAGGTGTGCGTGAGGCAAAGGGTTGGAAGGAAAAGCTGTGTTTGGAGTTACTCCAGTCCGAAGCATCTAAGTAGTAGTTTTCTTCCAAGATCTTCCGAGGTAAAAAAAAAAAGCCAATACAATGATTATTCATTTGTTTAAAAAATACAGTAAAAACCATATTACTGTAAATACATTTACAATAAAAAATTACAGTTTTCTGTTAAATACACAAATGCAATTTTTTCTGTGATACAAAGCTATATTTTCAGCATCGTTACACTAGTCATAATACTATAAGTGTTGAAAACCATTGTGCTGCTTAATATTTTGGGGAAATATTGATATACTATCATTTTAAATTTTAGGGTGAGACTAAAAAATGAATAAAATTAATACTTTAATTTATACTTTCAGCAAGTTATAGCAAAGTTGTTTTATAATTATGTAATTAGAAATTATGTGCGAATCAGTTTCCATAAAAATTTTGTTGTTTTTAAATGTTTTTCGGACTATCTATATTTACTACTTTTTTAGCTTCATTAAATAAAAATTTGGTGGAAAGAGTAAAAAAAACAAAAATCCTCTCTTTCAAAGCATTATTATCTGCAAATATCTAATCTTATCTAATATTATCTGCATCCTTGTTCAGATTTTTACATTTACATTCAGATTGTTATATAAATATATCATGTGCTCTATGTGTCTTCTACTCGTATTAAGGAACTTTTATAGTGTTTGTCCCATTTTGACTCATTATATGGAAAAGAGCTAGATTCTTTGGAACTGACGTGGAAGAGCAGAAATTGAATAAAGTCATCACTTTTGCTTTCTTTGAGCATAAAAATTATTCTCATTTCATCATAAAATTATGGAACGGCTGATGTGAAATGGACTATTTTAATGTCTTAACTAACTTTCCAGACCTTGAATGTGTCAGTTGTGTTGCTGTCTATGGAGGTTCAGAAAGCTCTCGGATTTCATCAAAAATGTCTTCATTTGTGTTCTGAAGATAAAGGCCGTACGTGATTGGAAAGAAATGAGGGTGAGTTATTACAGTTTTTTTTCAGTTGCTAACAAGCGCTTACCCATACTTTTTCTAAACTCTTAACGCAATTAGCACAGCATTGGTCTTTTGTGGCCATACCATTCACACATTTCATGTGGATATGCAGTCAGTGAACACATTTTCACAATGCTTACATTTTCTTAAAGGAGAAGTTCACTTTCAAAAAAACTTTTGCTGATAATTTACTCACCACCATGTCATCCAAGATGTCC
>JAUCNO010001508.1:9157-23776 GCA_032353835.1 Enteromius viviparus
AGCACAAGTTCCATTAAGCGCTGGAAACTGGGCGGTGCATTGGAGATACCCATTGGCATCATACGAAATTGATATAGTCCAGTACCGGTAGAAAAAGCAGTCTTTTCTTTGTCATTTGGGTTAAGTGGTATTTGCAAGTAACCAGCAGTCAAATCAATAGTGCTAAGCACACTAGCTCCAGAAAGCCTGTCAAGGGTATCATCCACCCGAGGGAGAGGATGTGAATCTTTAATTGTAACTTCATTGAGGCGTCTGTAATCAACACAGAACCGATGTGTGCTGTCTTTTTTCCGAACGAGCACCACCGGAGCCGACCATGGACTATAAGACTCCTCAATGATGATGTGGTCCAAGAGCTTTGACACCTCTTGTTGTACTACAGCCTGTTTAGCTGGTGATGTTCTATATGGGCGCAATTTTATTGGAGCAGCATCCCCCCTGTTGATGCTATGTGTAACCACATTAGTTTTGCCATAGTCATTAGAATGGGAGCTAAAAATGTCAGCAAACTCTGTCAGCAGGCTCTTGAGCTGTACCAGTTCGTCGGCATTTAACTCTGTATCCTCCAAATGCACTTCAGGCATTGGATAGACGGCTTCTGTAGAAGTAGTCACGGCTGAGACTAACGTATACTCATCATGTGTATTGCCAGTGACGGAGAAAAACTGACCTAATGGACATCCAGCGTCAAGAGAGACTTGTTCGCTAGTCGCGTTAACAACTCGAACCGTGCCCCTCCCTTTGTGAATGGTCAGCGTTCGAGCGACGCCTAAGGTTATGACCGGAGGAGGCTGTGGTTCCAGTATGCCTACATATGTGTCAGTGAAAGGATTCGCTACGCTATTATCCTTGACAGAAATTGGAATTACCATCTCTGACATAGGAGGGACAGTCACCTGATCAACACTTACTGCAGAACTCTGTACTGGGATCATTGAGTGGGGTGGTGAAAGAGGCACTGAAGTGTTATATAGTTTTACCCATGCATTTCGTATGTCAACCATAACTTTGTGTTCAATTTGAAAATCCCATCCTATGAGAACAGGTTTCCCCGCTGTGGTGAGAAAGGGGCTTTCTCACCACAACAACATTCGTACCAATGGTGTTGCTGTTGACCTCTCTGTGCATGTTGTGGAGTACAGCAGCAGTCTCGATGATGATGATGATGGTCGTCCAACCCGGACTGGCGATGACGTGCTGTGATGTCGTAGTCGACGGCTTCACAGGTGTGATGAGAAGAGAGTGTGGAAGCTGTCACCTCATCCTGAAGACTGGAAATCTGCTGCGAAAGCCGATCCAAACGTTCATCTGTCCGTCTTCGATGAGACTGTCGTAAGGCGTGCAAGTCAGTTCGGAGTTCAGCTATGGCTGATGTCAGTTCAGTGATTTGCTGTCAGGTTTCAGTGGTTGCTGTCATCGTGTTAGCTGATGGTTGTTGATGCACCGTCACAGGCATAACAGCTGAAGGGTTAACAAAACTGATGGCTAACTAAGCACGCTCACACTGAGTGGCAACTTTCAAAGCATTATCTAAAGTCACAGCGCCATGCTCATGAATTTTCAGTTGAAGCGATGGGTCTAACCCGGTCACAAATCTACGAAAAACTTCACAATTCCACACTGCTGCATCATATTGTGGAAATGTCTCAGTCACTAAATTTGTGAGCTCAGCAGCATAGACTTCAAGAGGTTCTTGTGGTTTACGTGGACGTGCATTCAAAAGTGTCTGAAATGTGGCCAAAAATGTTGTTCGGCCAAAAACAGTGGTCAAACTGGCTTTAGTTAAATAATAGTCAGCTTTCACTTCAGATGGGAGAGACTGCCAATATGCAAACGCCGGGCCAGTAAGCTTTATAGGGAGAAGTTTGGCTTTATCAGTGGATACAGCTGATACATTAAGTGCAACCTCTCTCTGTATCCATGTACTAAAAGGCTCTGTACCATCTCCTGAAAAAGGATGAGGAAGGTCGATTTTAAATGGTAGATGTGAGTTTGCTGCGTCAACATGTCAGTCTCTGTGTATTACAGCTGCATCATTCTCGTCATCCGTCATTTTGTGTGAGAGAGTGCACATAATCCGAACTTGCAAAAAAAAAAAGAGAGCGTAAAGAAAAAACAAAACTGTCTAAAACAGTATCAACGTCTCTGCGGGTTAAAGTGGCGATATTCACATCAATCCGTCCGGAAAAAACAAGCGTTCCTACACAACAAGCCAACCAGTGCTGCCACCAGTGTAACGCGCCTTGTATCTATGTGTGATCTTTGAGTCCTTACCACGCGCTGGCTCGTGAGTTCTTGGCTTTGCTGCAAGGAGGACACCAACAGGGAACTTTTGAAGTCATAACACTTGATTTATTAACCCTGAAGAGGTGAACAGCATAGATCAACCACATCTGATTACACAGTGCACGTCATGTCTCTCCCTCTCCGCTTTCATCCACAACTGAGTGTCTCGTTATACTCCCGCGAGCATAATCGTGGATCTCTCGCGCAATATTACCTCTATGTCTTATTTAAAGTCATAGAACATTTATTTTAACCTATTTTTAACCTTTAAATTTCACTCCCTACAGATTCATGACAAAATGTGGCATTTAAATAATTTCCACTAAAGGCAAATGCAAAAAAAAAAAAAAAGTGAGAAGGGCACCATTCCGACAGCTAATTTCAAGTACCAGGACTAATTCAATAATAATTCAATGCCCTTACTATATGGTTTTGTGGTGTTATTTTATGTTTCATGTAAAATACTTTAAGCATACAGTCTTTAAAATACATGGCTGACAGTAAAAATGTCAGTAGAGGCAACAAAGTTCAGTCTTAGCTGATCCACAACCAGGCCCATTCGGCCTCAAGCCAATACTGTAGCTCTACACGATCAAAATGATCCTCTGCTGAGTCCATCCAGTGTCAAGACATAATAAAATATCCCATATACAGTATCACCCACCACATCAACAAATGTCTGCACTTCATGTTACCAGGGGCAGATCTAGAAAATAATTTATGGGGTGGCAAGTGGGTGGCATTAAAAGTATGAGGGTGGCAACAATGAAGCAATCATCTTTGCATGGTTTTTGTAGCTTCAAGGAATGCTATTCTTTTTCGTTGTATGCACTAGCGTGCATATTTTTACATTGTCCTATGAAAAATTAAATGTGTGATTGACTTGAACCTGAAATCTGGATTGGAAGATGGTACGGTATATTTAAGTTCTCTTTATTGAGTTTTATGCAAACCTGTAGCGAGTTTAAGTTTACAAAGCATGAAAAACAATGCAGACTGCATATGGATATAAAGTCTCAGTGGATCTTCTTAAGTCAAAAACACATAAAAAATATACAGAAACCACATTTAAATCACCAACAAATATAGTATAGTATAGTAATAGTAATATAGTTAATCACAGTATTTATTGCAACAAGAGCAACAAAATGACCTTTTAAACTATTCAAATATCTTGGATGAGACATGAAAACAAATTCAATAATTTTAGTCCAAGTAAAGCAACAAAAGTCCTTTTAAGTCCAAGTATGTCTTATTACTGGAATTAGTTCACCTTTTTCGAGTCTTTGGGTTTGAGTCGTTTATTCATCACGTGATAGCCCCATAAGCCAAAAAAATTTACGACTTGAAAGCATGGGCGTAAATTTCATTTAACAGTAGGGAGGGTACAATAAACAAAATTTCTCACCAGCAATTTTTGAAGGGACACAAATAATACAGTCAAATTGTACTTATAAATATATGTCAAAATGTGGAAAACTTCGCTTCTATCATTGTTGTAGCATGGAGACTGCGTCCTTATGGTTGTTTTCAAAGTTTTTCTCTGGTTTAATGAAAAGGCAGATTTTTTCTTTAAAACTATTGCAATGCGACGATTTCGTAGGCTTCACTGAACTGATAACTTCGGTCCCCGAGAAAAGAAATAAAAGCCCACCCACAATGAAAGCTGATTGGCTTATTAAAGACATTCTCATCCCATCCATCCTTAAAGCAAAGTTGCTACAGAATCCTCAAATAAAGGTTAATCCTGCTGGATAGCCGTTGGTCAGGTCTGTGTTTTTATACACATGCTGTATATCTGAACTCATATCCAGAAATGCAAATGATAAATCTAGTACTCTACAAAACAACGATAGGCAGCAGGTAACATCACTCTTGTTGTACTGTGTAACATATTCAGCTAACCTTTTGCTGAACTCTTCTCTCTTCACTGGGTGTTACAAGCCGCTGTTTACAGGAGTGACTATAAACCTGGTAATGGATCAATCTCCGCTAAACCCCTACAATGTGGATTGGTTTGAAGAGGAAAAGGATTACATCCTCATCCTGGAGTATCTGCAAACCCTGCAAAAGCATGCAGATCTATCAATGGCAATTAATCACAGACACATAGTTAAGACAGAGGTGTCTTCTACTGTATCATCAAATCTTAAAACAATAATCATTGAACTTAAAAACAGCAGCATCACCAAATGTTCAAACAAATGTTCTACACACATTAACAACCAGGTGTGTTAGCTCCTTGAGTTACTATGTACATGTAAATCTTACTGCGCAAAAATATGCAAATGAAAAATTTAAAATAGAGAACCCATGTAGTATCTAATGCACAAAAAGTAGCAAATTTGAAATGCAAAATTAGAGCAGAAAACTGAGGGAAAATGTGGTACATATCAGAGCAGCAAAACTAGTGTCCAAAATGTGCAAACTCTGAGAAACAGATTATAATTGTATGCTATAAATACAGATCAGAGGTGATGTTCTACAGGAAGTAAAAACACAAATTTAAGCCTCTGATCGCATGAACATGTCAGAGAGTGGCCCGTGAAACTTAGACATCCACCTGCCATACTCACACACATTTGGAGCTTGACAGGTGTTCATTTCTTCTGTATTGAAAGCCCAAACACTTGTCCAATTACTCAGTCCTACATAAACTATGAATACATATCCATCCTTTTATAATGATAAAAGCCCACCGAGGCAATGAAAGTAGTTATGAAGGGGAGTGACATGTATTTTTGGAGTTTTGTTGAGATCTGTCGTACAGGGTATGACAATTCTCCTTCCAAACCTGCAAGACTTTAAATATCTGTAAAACTCAAAATATCTACTGTCTGTGTTCGACAGAAGAAAACCTCATTCGGGTTTGAAACAACATGAGGGTGAGTAAATGACAGAATTTCCCTTTTTGAGTGAAGTTTCAGTTAAGTCTCTTGGGCTTCCAATCATCAGAGCTGCCTTCTTTTTTGTTTTTTCTACAATCAGATGAAAAACGATGAAGTACTATGTGAAGTACGGGGCAGTTGTGGCCTGATGGATAGGGAGTTGGACTTGTCCAGCAGGGATTGTAGGTGGGGGGAGTGAATATCCAGTGCTCTTTCCACCTTCAATATCTTGACTGAGGTGAGATTCTTGAGCATTGCTATTGATTTGTATCCATCCTTGTCCTCCCTTTTTAAGTTCTCCTCAGTTCTGTATATGTTGTCCGGTATTAAGGTTACTGTGCGCTACCCTGCCTGTCTGTCCACCTCTCTGTGGATGATTAAAGATTGTTGTTCGTGAACTTGACTCTCCGTTCGTTCGAGGGTGTTACTAAATAAACCACTGTGTGAGCTTAAAAACAATCACTATGTAAAAAAACAGTACTTTCACCAAATATTGGTTTATATAGAAACCTAAAGAAAAGATGTAGTACATAAATTATGTGGATTTTTTATTTTTTTACATAAATTACATCATTTGGCAAAATAAAATTATCCACGATGTAAAAAACAAAGTAAGAGTTCACAGTTATACTTATACAGTTTGACTTTAATAATTACAAAAGTAGTACTGTCTTAAAAAGAAATTGAAAGAATCCTTATGTAGGGATACGTAGTATGTGGTTTTGTTGATGTCTCGTGCCATGTGCTCTTTGCCTTAATGTTTACATTCTGTCCTCCATGTGCTTTCCCTTGTTTGTAACTCCGCCTCCCTAATCAGTCTCTCACTCCTTGCCAGTCATGTTGCCCAGGTGGTTCTAATTATGTCCTGATTATGTTTGTATAAATATAATGTCTTGTGAAATGCCCAATTGTCAGATGTTTACGTTGCTAGATAGTTCATGTTTGCGTGTTGTTCGTTTCGTTTTCGTTTGTTCAGTTTGTTTCTTTGTGTTTAATAAATGTTCTTGAAGGATATTCCTGCCTGCCGAGTCTTCCGTGCAACTGAAGAAGCTCACGTCGCGCTTCACCACAGCAACTACAGCCCTCATCGTTACAATATAATCATTTATCTCCATTACAACCTTATTCATTTTCAGTGCAGATATTGTAAGCTTACTTCTTCACAATTTCATTCTTTAATTCATACTGTATGAGCATTGATTAAAGGTTAAGATGCTCAACTAATAAGTCTCCTGTCTGTTTTCTTTTTAGCATTAAGAGCAAATTTCCCTCACACACTTAAAACAAGGACATCTTTTACTAAGGTGTGCAAGTATAATAAAAACTGTGATTATGGTTTTACTGATTTTGTGATTTTTGTTTGTAATAATTTGCGCTAGCTTTCTTTTCATGTTGAATCACCTAGAAACATGAAGGATATCATGAGAATTAATGAGTTTAAACTAGCGTCTCACTAAGTGTCTCACACTTAAAGTTATCCTCGACAAGTTCTGTGCTGATATAAATGATACTTGAACAGTAACATATGACTATCATCTGTGTGGAACCAAGCTGATCTCCAAACTGTGAGTGATTGCAGAAGTTTGTGGTTAAGAGTTGAGATGAAAATTGTGACGGTGTGTGTGAGGGTTTCACACACTTAATAGGTGGGTGGAGAGGATCTATTGATCTCTGCAGCTTATCAAGATGATTTTTATTGAACAGCTAAATAAAACGCAAGAGTGGGCTTGTCAAGTCTCTCTTCACACTGTCTTTTCTGAGCGTGAACGGAGGCATGCATCTTCCTTCCTTGACCACTCTCTGCAGGGGCTCATGCTCTGGTTGACAAAGACATTTAAGGCCTGTGGAATATGTAGAACTCAATAGCCTGTGGTTTTTGAAAGCACTAAATAGAGCACGTCATGGATTTATTCATGCCGAGCTGTTTTCACCGTGCCCTTTTCACTCCTTTTGAAATGTCTTATTAATTTTTTAACACAGCCCTTTTGATTGAGCAGCCTTGGAGGGGGGAGGATGAGTTGGTCACTGTTTTCTTCACACGTCTTGTCGGATCTACAGTAGTTTTTACTTTTCATGCTGTTCACCTGTTGATTGCAGTTTCAGCTGGTTTTTGCTTCAAAACTTTTTTCTAGTGTTAATTTCTAAAAGTGTAAATTTAATGTGTTAACTTTTTTATTTGAAAGAAGTATTTTATTCTCAATCAGACTGCTTTTATTCAATCAAAAATATAAAAAAACTGCATTTTTAATTTAGATATTTGTCAAATGTAATTTATTCCTACGGTAAAAATACATTTTCAGCAGCCATTACTACAGTCTTCAGTGTCACTTGCATTAAAATGCTGAATTGCTGGTGATTTAATGTTACATTTAAATTAATTTAAAATTTAATTAAACGTCTAATAAAATTCAATATAATTCAATAATTCAATAATTAAATTTATATTTAACTTATAGTATTTATCATTTACTAAAAAAGCAAAAAAAAAAAACATTTATATTTCTAAATATTCCAGAATACCTGTATGATTGTCATAATTATGGCTTCTTGGCATTACAAATTTGGTATACAGGTCACACTGATATGCACTTTAAAATAATATGCCAAAAAAATAAAATAATAATAATAATAATCACTGTCAATGCTGACAGTGTCTTGGCTTATATATCGCTATCACTAACCACCACATTGCACTGCATTGGCAAAATACATTGTTGTGAGGTCAGTATACTAATGCATGATCGCAGGAGGCGTAGCGTGATGCCTGAGGCCCTGTTGAAATTCTCACTCCATGGGAAAGTCTAGCGGATTGTTTCGAGGCAATAATCCTTTACCCAGATGACTCTTGTACCCCCTTCCAAGGCTCAGGATGAGCAGAGAGAATGTAATAGATGAGTCTGATTTGCCAATCTGTTGAGAGACCTGTGCTATTCTGGGATAAAGGGTGATAGTCCATTACTCAGATTGGAGACAGATAAAAGCCTGTTCTCTGGGTCCAGCTGTCGGAGGCATTATGACAGCCTAATGCAGTTCACATTGTGAGCATCTAGCACAAACAGTAGTCACAGTGGCCCTCATTTGGGTTGAATCAACAGTGTAGATGAGCTAGTAATTGCTACAAGCTGCCCACGTTGTAGAACAGTTGTTGTTATAAAGACTTTATGGGGGTAATCACAATCTGTGAGCTGTTAGCGGGCTAGCATGTGTCTTACATGAGGTATTCCAGGTGGACTATACCAAGGAAAATATCTTGAGTTTTATGGAAGCTAAATCGGGAATGTTGCCGAGGTATGTCGGTTCTGGTCAAGCTGTGGCAGCGTTGATGTCCGTGGCCACCCGCATAACCCAAAGTCTCATTTACAGCAGTGAGCCACAAAGCGGATTTTCCATAGGTGGCTACTCCGGACAACTCTTTACAAAACACAGCTGAGGTTGATTCGGAGGGCGAAGAAAGGCTTACAACCTCCCGGCGAGCTCTTAAATCCAACCATATGGAGGAGATTGGTTCTCTCCCTCCTCCTGTGCCCAATTTTTCAGATGTGGTTCTGCACCATGACCCCAAAGCTCATGCTAAGCCCACCCAGCTTCATTGTAGCCTTAGGTCTGAAAATAAAGATGTGGAAATGCACACAAACACACAGACCAGAACTCAACCAGGTGCGGGCATAAATGAATCCATTTATCATTACGGAGAGTTTAAGGTAGAAGAACATCGCAAACCAGCAAATTCCTCTCATCCAGTAAGCAATCGCTCATCCTTTCTTTAAATTAAACGAAACTTTCTACACATAAAGTTTCTGGTTAGGTTACCAGATGAGTAGTATTTGTAAACCTTTCCTTGAAAATGCCATCGATCACTGGTTACTGGATATAGCAGAAAGATAAGCAAACCCTTTTTATATTGCCAAACTCGAATTTCACTTGTTTGGATTCTAAACCACATTTTTTCTGTAAGGAAGTGGGTTTTACAAGCTGTTTTAGGCCTGGCTTGGTTTTGAGGCTTCGGTCGGTGAGACATTACAAGGGGACATGAGCTCAAGCTTGCAATTTCTTTCTCCATATATAGTCAAGCTACTTGACCACAAA
This sequence comes from Enteromius viviparus, assembly GCA_032353835.1. Taxonomy (NCBI): domain Eukaryota; kingdom Metazoa; phylum Chordata; class Actinopteri; order Cypriniformes; family Cyprinidae; genus Enteromius; species Enteromius viviparus. Next base: position 18,418 of record JAUCNO010001508.1, read on the forward strand.
CCAAGGGCAGACGGAGAGTCTGTGGAGGGACTGGGTGCGGCCGTCGTTGGTTTGCATGTGTAAGGATATAGACTACTTCAATGATCCAAAAGATGCCATAGCTTTGGAGTACTCTCTATATAGCCTGTCTTTTGAAATCTGTGAAAACTGATCCCATTTACTTTCTAACCTTACCTTGTGTATGCCATAGATATGTAGGTGCTTTTAAGCTGTCAGGTACTGGCATCTTACAGTCAAAATAAAATAAATACATGAGCACTGCTACTAACACATTGAATTGTAGCATAATATGACATCATAAAAGTGAAATTTTTTGACCAAAGTAGCTTGTGTATTGACAGCAATCATCTGTGATAGTATATATTGTGACAAGCAATGACAATCATTAAGATGCCCTATGTTGACAAGTGATTTCTGTCACATTTGAATGTGTATTGTATTATATATTTAATATATACTGTTTGTTAAATACGTTTGGATTTAACCATACTGACTGTAATTGATCTACTTTACATTTTGGGTATCTTGCCAAGCTACAGTTTTCAAAGTAGCTTCCACGGCGCTGTTCCCGGGTGGGGAGGATGAGGTGTGAAAAAATGTAGAAAAGATGTAGAAAAGCAAGACTGTAGTAGATACAAAGTCGGAAACATGAGGGGGAGGGTATGTCTGCCACCAGACATCAGAGCGCAGACTGTAAAAGAAATCCAGAGCGTGGAAAAGAGAATGAAGGACGAGTGTTCGGGGGACGGATTAAAGAGCAAAACAGGATCAAATGTATACGAGAACATTCTAGAGCATGTGTGACAGTTATTAATCACCACCGCCGACTTATCAACATGAGATGCGCATTGAATTCCAGCAAGCATTAACCCAAGTGCCAATCTAAGCTTCAAACAAGGAAAGACCCACTTTTCTAATGCCCCATCGGTTTCCGGTCTCGGCAGGGCTCCACGAGCCCAGCTTTCTGAATCCAAGCAGACCCACGTCGCATCACAGACGAGTAGGAAGGGGTGAACATAAACTTTCATCTTAGCTTTACTTAAGAGCAAAGTTTCTCTGTGCCTCCCTGGCCAGAAAATGACAAGTGAACGGCATGTGTCTCTTTGGATACAGAGAAAGGCAGGATTGCATCAGAAAACCGGGATGGAAATAGCAACGGGCTTCCAGAACTGACAGGGACTGGCTGCATTTCCCATCTTTTCATGCATGCTCTCAATTTACAGATGTGCGTATGTGTGTGCGTATTGCTGCAAGCACCTTACAAACAGCATTGTAATTCACAGACTGCTCAAACAAACCTACAATTAATTACCTTCATTCTGTGTAAATGCATGCAATGGCATTATGTCAGCTGTGGCGACGTTTAATACAACACAATTGTGACTTATATTACTTTTATTCTACAAGCCAATATTAAAGCTGCAGTCTGTAACTTTTTCTTTTTGGTTACAAATTATTTTGATAGTCCACATAGACATTTTACTAACTATAAGTAACTTTGGTAACACTTTAGAATAACGTTCCGTTGTAAGTCATTTATAAGTGATTAGTTAATGATGAAATGTTCATCTACAAAACATTTACAAATGATTAATAAGTGATTATTATGTTATTAGTTAATTAATTTACAAGTCAATTAAAAGTTTTAATATGTTGAAAAGCACAAACATTTTTTTTTTTTTTTAATAAAGTGTGTGAACCCTTTGTCTCATTAGGACAGACGATATGTTGGGTAAAGATGGTAAACACATGGAGTATTTTAGCACTGTGCACCTCGTGTGAACTTCAGATGAGGGTAAAACTAGTTCACATTATCACTAGATCTCACACACTCCACACAGAACACAATCGTCTGTCCTAATGAGACAAAGGGTTTACACAATAAAAAATTAATTAATTAATAAAAAAAATTGTGCTTTTCAACATTTTGCAACTTGTAAATTACTTGTAAATCAATTAACTAAACATCATAATCACTTATTAATAATTTGTGAATGTTTTGTAGATAAACATTTCATCATTAACTAATCACTATTAAATGACTTACAACGGAATGGTCTTCTAAAGTGTTACCGTTATCTTTAAAAAAGAACTTAAGGCAACCTTGGGAAACCCTTTCTACAATGATGATAACAACACCCCCTAAACAAGCAACACAAGAACTTCCAGATTCTAGCTGAACTGGTGCATTTAGGTTATTTTTAGGACAACATTTCCTTACACATATACTCTCCAAAATGCTTCTGATCTGTTTAGTAATTATTCAAAGGACCTTTACATTTAGTTTATTTAGCTCTTAATAGAACTGAACATGGTCAGAAGGAGGAGGTGAGGTGTGTGTGTTTTGTTCCTGCTGTTCCTTATAGTGCATCGCCCAGATCAACAACTTCAGGTCCTTGATCAAGACAATCAGGGGGTGTAAAACAGCACATTCCTGAGGCCCAGTTTATGAAGGAGCCCCCTCTGACCACAAAAATGATGCTACCAATCTTTCTTATGTGATGTACTCATAACCACACCCTAAGTGACACATGATCCAGATATTACAAGGTCATTGGTGACCTGGGTACCTATCACTACACGATGTCACCCCCTAGTTTGGTAAAAGTGAAATATACTACACCAGTGCTTTTAAACTAAACAGTAAATGTTAATCACACTGTAACTGCTGCAGAGTATAATGATACTAACTCTAGTTTCTTCAGCTTGAATTGTGTGTTCATCAGTAGATTACTGAGGTGTTTCACTCCAGAGTCTCTGAGTCTATTCTCGCTCAGGTCCAGTTCTCTCAGGTGTGATGGGTTTGATTTTAGAGCTGAAGTCACAGCAGAACATCCTTCATCTGTCATAGAACAGCATCTTAACCTACATTGACAGAAAGAGTATGGAATAAGAAAATGTATCACTATAAGAATGATTAAAGTCACGTTTATTCACCAGATCACAAAATTATAATGTGAAAAACATTTGTACAGATATAATGTGAACTCAGCTTCATCATGAGATACTGAGAATAAAGTGTTTTGTTTTAAACTGTTGAAGTAATTTTGATCATTTTCATTCTCGTGAATGTGACTGACCTCAACCTCTCCAGTTTACAATCTGAATCCTTCAGTACGTCACATAAGTGATTCGCTCCTGTGTTTTTTATTTGATTCTCGGTCAGGTCCAGTTCTCTCAGGTGTTCCTGTGTAATACAGCATCTACTCAGACTGAGGACAGAAAGAGAAAAGACCATGAATCAGATCCATTAAAAATACGGTAATATGTTTTTTTAAAGTGTCCTAATTAAATTTAAATGCATCTAAGGCAGGAGTCTTTAACATTGACAGACCTAATTAAAATTGATATACTAATTGATTATCTGATTATTGAATATTTAATCATCTGGGCCCGGTTTCTCGAAAGCTTCTTATCGCTAAGTAGTTCTTAAGTTGTACCTTAACCTCTCTCTTAACATAATGGCGCATTTCCCGAAACGTTCTTACTCTAAGTATATTTTCGCTAAGTCACACGTTCGTAAGGTTGGTTTAGACCAACCTTAACTCATTCTTAGCGTAGTTTCAGCTCAGGACGCTAGTCGCCGCTACTGAGCAGCAGTCTATAAATCGGCGGTGTATGGAAGCACATTATGGGGCGTTATCAAAGTCGTATTAATTATGTAATATACTGTAATCGAGTTTAAGAATTGTATTTTATTTTATATCAGTACTAATTAGAGTGACTTTTAATTAATCTCTTTCATAATGTGACTAATGCATTAAAATTGCCAATCACTTTTTATTGAACAGGTGGCAAACAATTTGGCTAAGATCGCATAAAGCAGGGGTTCCCAAACTTTTCAGCTCGCGACCCACAATATAACCATGCCAGTGACCCCCACTATCCTCAGAAGTGGTTAAAATATACAAATGTTGCGCACAACGGTGCACATTGGTCGACATTAACCAACGTTTCATTACAAAAAAAATAATGTCCTAAGCAATAAAGAGATGAAAATTACCTACACGTTACGAGCACATGTCGGAAAGTGTTGTAAATGAATCTGCTGCTACTGACGCTTTTAATTAATCTGTAGTAATCACCTTACAGATAGAAATTTGAAAGGCTGATGGCTTTTGAATATCCAGCTCGGTGAATCTTTGTGAAGACAACTCCGTGAAAGGTGAGTAAACTCCAAGAGCGATAATCCTCCGTTGAAGGTAAGTAGAGCAAGGTAATTATGAGCCACGGTTTCCTTTTCTCCTTAGCAGATTCTACAGCGATCTCCAGCAATTCACTTCTCTGGAAACATTAACTTGGAAACACAGGATTCAAGGAAGCAGAGAGCATGGACAACAATGGTAAGGCATGAAGGTGAGGATAAGGTAAGTTACCTCGTGATGTTACCTCAATCACCGCCACTGGTGAACTGGAGAGCTGGGCTTTTAACCATCTCTCCTGATGGCATCCAGCTGGCAGTGATTAACTCGTTAGGCACCTGAGCTAGGAGCAGTTGACTGCACTGATCCCAGTGCAGTCCATAGGCCTTACATTACCCCCCTCTTTAAGAGCGACTCCTGGCGCTCCTTGATGCTCATGACTCATGACGGGTGGGTGGGTGGGCATCCTGGAAGCCCTACCCGGGCCTGACATGGGTTGCCTCCAGGCTGGCATAGCGGATCCACCTTGACTCTGTGGATCAGGAGCCGGCGGTGGCGGTGGCCGTGGCGGATCTGGATCCGGCTGTGGTCGTGGCGGATCTGGATCCTCAGGTGGCGGATCAGGATCCGGCTGTGGTCGTGGCGGGTCTGGATCCTCAGGTGGCGGATCTGGATCCGGCTGTGGTCGTGGCGGATCTGGATCCTCAGGTGGCGGATCAGGATTCGGCTGTGGAGGTTCATGGACAGCCTCCGGCTGTGGATGTTCGTGGACAGTCTCCGGCTGCGGAGACTCGTGAACAGCTCTCGGCTGAGATGGCTCGTAGACAGTCTCCAGCTGCAGTGACTCGTGAACAGCTCTCGGCTGTAGTGGTTCATAAACAGTCTCCAGCTGCAGTGACTCGTGAACAGCTCTCGGCTGTAGTGGTTCATCGACAGCCCCCAGCTACTGCTGGATCCTATAGCCCCCCCCAAAAAAATTTTCTTGGGGAGGCTCCCCTCTTCCTTGGGCAGTAGCTTGGGTGATTTATCTCTGGGATCTTGGTTAGGCTTCGTGGACAGTGACTCTATTAACGTGGACTGTGGTTCCTGCATCGCCTCACACTCTGGAGGGCGCTCTTGCAGCTCATCACACTCTGGCCACGGTGGCAGGTCCATCTCCATAAAGAACTCCAGTGGGTCATACTGTAGTAGCAAGTCCTCCTCTCTTACGGGCTCCG
>JAUCNO010001509.1:9007-50272 GCA_032353835.1 Enteromius viviparus
TATTACATCTGTAGATACTATGTACCGGTGTGTACTTACACTGTGATTACATACTAGATACACATCTAGTTACTATGAAAGTACACAGGTACTAGGGACACTTAATATAAAGTGGGACCAAACAAGGAAAGACAAGTCCAAAAACCTGACAGCTAAAGAGTTCTGGTGGGTTGCCAGGTTATTGTAAGGTTTAACTGTTCTGCATGGTTGTTAGGGTGTCTATTTCATTGTTTTTCCATCAGAATGAAAAATATCTCCTTTTTTCTCTCAGCCCCAATTACAAGATGTCCCTTTTCCCCTCCACAACTCCCCTTTTTTGCTTCGTCTATCATGTAGAGAACCAAATTACCCTTAAATAAGATGATAATTGAGAGAAGTGGGATCCCGGTGACAGCTTGAATGGTGAAAATAGTATATGGTGAACCTGCCGAGAAAATAAAGGCGCAAAAAGCTCTGACACAGTTCTGACAGTCGCGATCAGGGCGTGCACATGCACACTTAACAATGAAGTGGAAGCAGGCCGTCACCAAAATTACAGCAATCCCCAGGCACAGCACACAACTGAGTTTTGCATTTAGACGGGTCTTTAGAAAACTAAAGACATCCCTTTTAATATTCACATAGCTGAATACACACAGATACACTCTCCATAAAACAGACGTCTGACTAAACAGTTTCCCTGCCACCAGTCGCTAAATGGATCCATGCCGAATCCCAAACGCACCGGCAGAAGGGCGATAAAGCAAGCGGACCGCTTGGAAGCAGTTGTTTACATGTGCCCGCCAACTGTTAACTTTTCCCTTTTGTTTCCTCTTAAAACACAGCAGCAACTTCATCCCTTATTCATACATTAAAAGGACAGAAAAATATATAGGAAAAGAGCTAGAGGGTGTGGGCACAGCTGTGGGCATTCTGCCCAGTCCTTTGAAGCTATTGCTCTTAATCACAAATGCCATGCTCTCCAACGGATAAAAGAATACCTGAAAAAATGCTCCTCGGCTCTATCAGTTCTTTCTAAAAGCCTTTCTGCATGGACCATTATATCAGCCAAGGTCATAGACCTGAACCGCCCAAACATTTTTCCAGCGTGGAGACTGTGCCCCTTCAGAATGAGAGGTTTTACAGTTGATTCATCTTCCCAGAAGCGTCACAACCCATTCAAGCCACAGGGTCACATGCCCCCTCAGATTTTAAATGTAACTTCCAAAAGAACTACTTGTGCCTTTGAGAATGGAGCTGGGTGAGTGTTATAGGTTTAAAAAGGTTGCTGCGGAGGAGATCGCTAATTCTAAGTTGGTGTCTATCTGGATGATTTGTGTTTAACAAAAATGGTTATTATATACAGTGTTCATCTTATACTGTATTGTATTGTACCAACTGGGCAGTTAACTGAATCCTGCTGGCATTCTCTACACAAAGTTTCCACTTCAGGGCATACAGTTTCCTCTTGGATGGAGCTCTGGACTGGAGGAAGGTCTCGACAACCTCGGTTGAGGGGCTGGAGGGTATGAGTTGTGCCCCCTCAGTGGTCACACTTGCAGCTTCCACAACTCCGGGTAAAGGTGAATGATGGTGGAGGAGTGGCCAGAGCGGCACTCCAAGTAGTGGACTGGCTGCGTCCTGGCGAACTCTTTCCAGAACTCCTGGAAGCAGAGCCATCGGGGCAAAGACGTATAGACAAAGCCTCGGCCATGTCTGTACCATTGCATCCAGCCCTAGTGGAGCTGCATGAACTAGAGAAAAGCTGGATGAACATTGCGCATTCTAGAGCTGCAAAGAGGTCCACCTTGGCTTGGAAAACTCTCCCGATCTGCTCCACCACCATGGGTGGGCAGCAACGGGATAGATACGCGAGTTCGCATGCAAAGACACACTCCTTGTAGAGTGTCTTGCAGGGGCGGAGCATTTGCATGTATATACATTATATGAAATTAAATAGCTGCAAAAAAGTGTAAAATATTTTCTAAACAAATACTGTAAGTGTGTCTTTATTTAAACATAACAAATGTACACAATATACACACACAATGCAGCATTGCTTATGTGACTATTAATTATCCTTAGCGAAGGTTCTGGTTCACTAAAATAAAGTAAAAAAAAATATATATATTACAAAAATATTTTTGAAAGGCTTTTTATTTAATTCTATTTTAGTAGCCAAGAACTTTTACTGATTAACCCCTCAAAAAAATATAACATAGTTGCATGATGCCCCTGTATCTGACGTTGTTTTGCATGCTGTGTATAATCGCAATAAATGAAACGGAGCAGGCGTTTAAAATATGCAATGTAGTTGGAGGGGAAGAGCTTTGGAGCAGCAGATATTAGACTCTTTTATGAATGAAGGGATGACAAAACCGACAAAGAAAGATTGTCAGCCAGAGGGAGTTTGTGAAAGTAAAAGCCAGAGTTTGATAGGGAGATTTTGCCTTTGTATAAAGCTTTATCATCGCATTTACAGTGCCAGCTGCCAAGCCTCGTGACATATGAGACCGGCCACAATGACTTTCAAAGCAAATACTCAGATTCATTATTTATTTTAGAAGGAATATTGAAATCCCATTCATTTATTCTCTATTGATGCAATGGATGGGGACTCCGTGAAGGTAAAGCAGGCAGATTGGATGGGAAATTCTTGTACCTCGTCCCAGCATGGCACACTGGGTCATCTATTTCAGATTTTTCTATCGAATGAGTTCGAGGTTGACACCCTAGTCACGAATGCGATGCTACGGGGGAAAAAAAATATTGAAATATAACAGATCAAATAATGAACTCTGTGGACTGGATCAGAAATGCTTAGGGAAGAAAAACTGCACGTTTCTCAATCCTGTCAAGTTTTTATGATTCTTTTGTGAATTCGAAAAAAGCTCCTATCTCCTATAGCTCCTATCGGCTTCCCCTCATATCCATTTTACAACTGGGTTAAGATGAAACACGCATGGAATAACTGAATATGTATGACTTTCTTTATGTATGGGAATGCAAATAAACCGTATTTGTTTTCCTTTAGGTGTGTAATATCTGCATGACGGGTCCGATGTGAAATAATCAATTTCTGAGGCAGAGACAGAGAGAGAAAGGCAGAGAGATGTAGTGCATGAATTATGCATAAAAACAAAAGGAAAGGAGTTCATTCTCTTCTTGTTAGAGGTGCTCTTCTCATTGGTTGAAACTTGCTGCTGTAACAGATAGATTAATCCGCTACTGTGCCAAAAAGGGCCACACTGCTGATTGAAGATGATGATTTGACAACCTGATGGAAAGAGAAATGAACTGAAAGTTTTTGATTGGATGGGCCACACTGAGAAAAAAACGCAAATGGAGGTGGTTTCATTCTTGGAGGAGCTCTTTGAGCTGCCATCCATTAGAGGTGGACCCATCTCTATTCTGAAGCTTGTCTGCTTATAGAGGTTTGGTGTGTAAGTGTGTGTATGATTGTGTTTGATGTTTGTGGGTCTGTGTATATATGTGGGAGCGCATGCTTGGTTTAGAGCTTAGGTAGTTAGAAAAAGAGAGATATTGAGAGCTCTGTTTATAATGTAGGTGGTTCTCAAAGTAAGCAGAAGATGAAAGAAACTCCCCTTCCATCAAGAACTCTCTCTCTTTCTCCCCACACACGCTCCATTTCTTATCTCTGCCATACTCTGCATTTCAATTGAATGTGAAAACAAAATTGACCCTATTTACTTTCTTAATGCATGCTTCTGGTTTTATTGTGCACGTTTCATTGGTTTGTCTTAGTAATATTTCATTCAAATGTAATAACTGCGCTCCGCATCTCAGATGTCACTAAAGACTGTTTTCATCCCCTCCTTTTCTGTGAAATCAAGTCCTACAGTTTATTTTATTCCACATTTAATATTCTGTTGGAATTCGGAAATGCATCGCATCATTAGGTAAAGTGAGTTGCGAGCACCTTTTCATGCTGACTAGCTGATAAAGCTTTAGAGCAATCAGCCAATGTTTGCTGGTTTCAGTCCAGTTTTAAGTAAATAATGTGTAAACCAACTAATTTGCTGTCATTCAATTTTCATTTATTCACTTGGCTGATGCTTTTAGTGAGTTTTTAGACATTTTAGTGAGTAAATATAGTGTAAAATAACTTAAGCAATTTAATTTTCTGGCCTTGCATTTATATTTTGCTCTTTGCAGAGGCTGTGTGTGTTTTATTTTTGGGTTTCCAGACATTTTTAGTGACATTTGAGTACAGTGTATTTTGTGTAAAATAACAAGCAGACTAATCTAGCCATTACATTAACATTTATTCATTTTTAAATATATTTTTAGTGATTTAAAAAAAGTTTTTTATGTATTTTGAGACAATTTTGAGTAAAGTAACTTACATTTAATGGTAACACATTTGTTAAAGCTATTGCAGTAATTCACATGAACTAAAAATGGACTAAAAATGAAATACTTCTAACAAATTTATTAATCAGTGTTGATCTTGTAGTCATATAGTTAATGCATTAAATTAATTAAATATTGTAAATTGTATTTATTTTGGTGAATTATTTTAAATAACTTTTTTTGTCTCATTTGGTTCCACTAAATTCACATTTCACTAGTTCCCACTTCCTCGTTGATTAAGCGATAAAAACATGCTCGTTTGGCGGAGTTTCTGGGGAACAGGCAGGGAGCCCAGCACGACCCAGAGCCCTAGGGGATTTACCCCAAGGAGGCCAGGGTTGAGTAATGCTCAGAGTCCAGTCTGGTCCACACGTCCCCCCCAGCCTATCTAGTCCATTGTCTTCTGGACTGGCCCTGGCTCCGTTATTGGCGGTGAGGGGGAGGTGTTGGGAGTCAAAAACAAAGATGCCAGAGAGAGGAAGTGAGCGGTATTTAAATCTGAGAAAATAGTTCTGATAGGGTAATTGGTAATAAGGAGATTGGTAGCAGCTGGCGATCGTTCGTATGTGCTCCTCCTGAAATTTGTTATAAAATGCCATTTATTCACTTGACATAAGCATTTACTTTGAATTCCAGGAATTTACTGCCAATTCCTATTTTTCTGTTTTTACCCATTCAATTGATTTTTTTTAATTTTTTATAATAAATAAATTGCAAGAATGACGCTGCTATGGATCGAATTAGCTGAATGTTGCTTTATTAGGGTCTGACAGGGTCACTGATGTTCAGTCTTCAACACTGGACACCGCTAAGGGTTTATGCTTCACCAGTGGTTATGCACTTTTCTAATAAGCATGTTGCAGTTTAGGTACACAACCAACCTGGGGAGTATTTGTCTGGGATGCTGCTTTATTTCTTTTTAAATTACCATCCTAATTAATAGCTGATTATTAACATCAACTAATCTGTTCATTCAGCTAACATTCATGTAAGTTAATATAAACTCTAAGAAGGGATATTTTCGTGGCCACAGAAAAATACCTTCTTACAGTATCACTGCATTAAGCATGTAGCATGGGTCAAAATCGTAAAGGGACAACCATGTGCAAGGCAGAATCAGAAACTTGTTTAATTTGTGCAAAGGTTTTATTAACTAAACGCTAACTCAAATGACAGAACACACAATTATAAATGCAGTCACACATGGGGAAAGTGCAAAGAAGGGTTACGGGTAAACCATGAGGAAAAGGCTAAATTATGTTTATGAAAAGAGAGTCAGTTGACCACCTGTAAAACCATTAGTGCCATTCATAACAGGTTTTATAACTAAGACTAAACCTCTGTTTCGTTTAGTTATATGTATAATACTTGCATTGCCTCATTGGTGAGGGTCCGATGCATTTTGGAAGTCCTGATGGTTTCAAGGTTTTGGATTGGCAATCATGTTCTTCCTGGTTTGAAGAGTGATGAATTCCAAAGATGTCCTGAGTCTGATGATTGGTAGATGAAAGAAGATCTGAGAGAGAGATTTGTCGCGATTTGTGGATCTTGAGTTACATAGACTGCAGATTGTGCTGCATCTAGGCCCACCCGATGTGTTTGCTTCGGTCCCGGTGGCTTAGGGAGAGATGGTGGGAGTCCAGCATCACTAAAAAGCAAAAAGTGAGGCGGGTCACCACCGTGGGGCCTTTTGAAACATCTTGAGGTCACACCTCTTGTTGGTCAAAGAGCCAATAGTGTTTTGATCCTTGAGGGAACTTTTATAGCTCTTTGTTTCTAAGCATGGTAATTTGCATTGTATGGGAGGCTGTTGAACAAATTAGAAGAGATTCTTAAAACACTGATTGTTGCAAAGATATCAACATACAGTATAACATGCACTCTCAATGAGATCGTCTGAAGACGAGTCCTTAGACACCAAACATGAAATGTGTTGATATTATGAGGTGATATTAGCTAGTGATCCATTATAAACATGCACAAAACTGTATACCATACACAAGACGATATACAAGCACAATAAGAATATACACTATGACCTGAAGGATTTGTGAATATGTGAAAGTTTTCCTGTGTATTAATTTAGGGAAAAGTCCATTGTCTTTTCAAAAGGGAGATCTAGTCAGAGTTCCTTCGTTCACATTCCTTGATCCCTGAGATGTTAGCTGCCTTTTGGGGGAAGGGTCCACGGACCCTCATAGTCGCAGTTTGAGTTACGGCTTGGGCTGGGTAAAGTGATATTAAAGATTATTTGTTAAATGTAACAAATATTTTGTGCCTGATTAAATGCTGCAGCAGCATGTGTTCAGACCAGTAAAATGCGTGGAGCCTGTCTGTAATTGGGAGAAAATGTATTGTGCTGAGTCATTTGTGTGGCCACAGGGAGGATCGGGTCTGTCTGATTTTAATGAGTATTGCAATGCGCGAGCAACAAAAGCACTGAATGAGGAATTTGTTGATGCATATAAATATTCTTTCTTTCTTTTTATTATTCAGTTTTTTATGTCACACATTTGACAGAAAACAGGTATGGCAATTATTTTATATTGCACACTGGTGTTTTGATTTGTCATTTAAGGTGATTTTGTTTTTTATAGGCTTATTTGTAGCGGCCTGAAGCAGTTAGATATTGCCATGGAATTATAAAACAATTTTTAAATTCTAAGCAAACTAATTTACTTTACACCCACACACAGTAACTTATTTATTTATTTTGTTGTTTGCATTTAATGCCTTCAATGAATAGGGGATTGAAAAGATTGTAGAAAGTTGTGGGGAAAGGAGGAAAATGGAATGTGAAAGTAACCTCGAGTTGTTCCAAACCTTTTTGAAGAAAGTTAGTAACAAAACAGCTGATGTTAGCTATTGACTCCCTATAGTATATAGTATATAGTGTATGGGTCCCCATGCTGCTGAAAGACCCCTTGGTTGGCATTTTTGTTGATAGTTCCCCCATTAATAAAGAAAGGTTTTCTAATGTAGAGGTTACTCTGTCAGTGCAGCTGAACTATTTTTGAGATGCTTTTTTCTCTTCTTCAACTCATTTAAACTGTCAGCTACAAACTGAGTGAGAATCACTGGCAGGAATTAACCTTTTTTTACTAAGCATTGATATTCCCATAATAAACTGACATTTTATAATTATAATTATAAAACCAATTATAATACCAGTGTAAGAGTACAGTTGTCGAGTATGTCAAATGCTTTAATATAATCAATAAACTAAAATAAATTCTTACATCTTTGGTCTAGTTTTGGGCTTTTGTGTAGACCAGCAAAACATTTCAGGCTAGTGTAGCACATTAGCTCAAATACAATGAAATCAAATCAGAATCATTTAAGATAGGGAATTTGAACAGAAATACGTGTTTTAACCAATATATATCATTCTAGCTTAGGGTGTTGTGAGATTTCCAAACCATAAATCCAAACTTTATCTGATCAGTCACATGGTCCGAATTTTCCCACTCTTGCCGAGTATAATTTTGGACATGATTTCTATAACATGAAATTGATACATTTGACTAAGAATTGGTGGGAAGAAACATTTCAAGCAAGAAGATTGAAGCACAACCAGACTAAACATGGATATTAAACTATAAGCCATTCAATAGTTATTCAAAATACATATACAGTGAGTGATTAACACTTGATAATTAAATGTGTGGGATACATATAATATGCAGTTATGCATATCAGTGATTTAAGTCCGGTTTAGTGTATTTTCAGGCCTGAATAGGCATAAAAAGACAGTTTTGGGCCAATTTAGTGAAGGAAAGGTCAAGTAATGGTCTCCTCAGGAATTTCAGGCTAGTCCTAAGTTGGGGGATGGAGATCTTTAATTATTTTACCAATGTAATGGTAATGATTTCCTGTGTCTTAATATTAATATATTAAGTTTGCATAATGATGTGTGTTTATGTATATATCATTCCTTTCTTTACATTCTTTTTTTTTTTTGCTCAGCACACTGCATTTTGGGATCGGCTTTATGGTGGAGCGCAGATGTAATGTAGCCTTTGAATTAGGACAAATGATGCCAGAGAGGGTTCATGCTGATCCCTGGAAGAGTGATGGAGAGCTCAATGCTGTGTTGAGGTGACAGTGAGCTGATGACATCTCTGAGAGTGATGCAACATACTGACATGCCCCTTTATATATTTTTGGGTTTACTCATCTTTTTGTGTGGCAAGACAGAATAGCAGCAGCGAAATATGTCTCTCTTGACCCTACATGAAAAGCTAGTCTCAGTTTTGATGCCAACTGTTGAAGTCTCAGATTCCCCATCTTTTATAGTTGAAGTTCTGCCCACATCTTAGGTGTTTCTTATTTGTCTCTCCAGGGTTGCACTGAATCTATTTGCAATGCTATCCTACTTTGAAATGCTTCCATGATCCATCTCAGTTTTTTTGGCCTGGCTTGGTGATCTATCTGGCTAATCCGAGGCTCTGCTCTATTGTCTGGTGGTGTTTTGCAGCGGATCGAGTGCACCAGGCTCATGTTTATCCAGCGAATCGCTAGCACTGACTCTGGATCAGCTGTGGCTTTCGCAAAGCTACACAAATGAGCAGCACCATGCTGTAGGGTTCGAAGGATCATCGTGAACGGGAAGGAGGAGCTGTCGTTCTTGTCAGAGACAATAAGTCACTCTGCTGAGAGGAGATGGAGAGTGAAGGAAATGGAGGGAAAACGAGAGCTGTGCTCGCTCGACTAGCGCTGGGGAAATAAATAGCATTGCTAATGACACCCATATCCACATTACGGCTGTGATTATGAGCCATTTGTTTGCTTTATCATGAAGTCCTAAAGCCCCTCAGGCTCTAATGACTCAAAAATGCAAGAGCAGAATAAGAAGACCTTTCATTTCTTAGAGTCCTAGAATATGCAAGCAAGAGGACTGAAATCTATAAGGCAAATGCTGCAAGCTGAATGGTGGAGGCCTTGTGGACTGCAAAGGTTATTATGAACTTTTATGAAAAAACCATCTACATCCACAAAAAAAAAAAAACAACAACTACAAAAAACAGATCTAAGCTAAGTTGGATGTTGTGCATTTATTAAACCTATTTCCTCCACTCAGTGTTTTTTTTAAGTTAATTTAGACATTTTATCTTACAATTCTGACTGTTTTGTGAGATGGTAACTCACAATTTAGATGTTTTTTCCTCAGTTTTGCATTACATAAACTTGTAAAATACCAACTGAACAATAAAAACTGTGTCTAATGCAGGACTTTTATAAGCAATTCTAAAATACACAGACTCTTATTTTGAAAAGTATTTGCCTTCCTGTTGCCAGCTCATTCCAGCTCAAAGGTGAGGAGGATAAAGTAAAATTAAATAAAGGTAAAGTAAACATTGCTATAATTCATCAAGAGTAGATAACAAGTGATCTAATAAAACATTAAGAGAAATAAATCTAATAAAGTACAGTTTTCAACTGTTCAGAAAACAGAATTTTACTTTACAGGAACACTCCACTTTAAAAAAATTAAATAAAATAGGCAAATTTTCCAACTCCCCAAGATTTAAATAGTTTTTAATAGGTTTTACCACTTTTGGAGCCATTCAGCCGATCTCCGGATTCGGTGGTAACCCTTTTAGCGCAGCTTAGCATAGATCATTGAATCTGATTAGACCGTTAGCTTCTCTCGCTCAAAAGTGAACAAGAGTTTCGAAGCTCCTTATTACGCTGGAATAAGAGTTTCTAGACATATCGGCCTATAAAATTGCAACATTTTATTTTCCATCAGTCTTAGTATGCGGTGCAACTACAGAAGAGTCAAGTTTAAAATAGGAAAAGTATCGAAAATCTTTGCTAACCATCTAATCCGATTCAATGTCTTATACTAAGCTATTATCAAAAAAAAAAAAAGTGTTCCTTTAAAACTCACAGCCCTTTTATAAATTATATTAATTCCCTGTTTCCCAGATTTAAAAACTGGTATAATTATAATTAAAGCATTTGATATCACATTTAAGATATTAAAAACTTCAAATTGCTTAAAATATAATGTTTACATATCTTGCATTTTGGGCCTTTTTTTAAAACAGTTGTTAATACTTTTTTTTTTCTGTTCAAACATGTGCTCCTAAATACGTTTTACAGTTCACATATATTTACTTTTGTGATAATTTCACAAAGGTAATGAAGGTTATTGTGTATGGTTTATATTTTTGATTGTTTGAAGACAAGACAATAAGCATACTAATGAAAACAATGGTAATGATGGCATGATTGGTGCTAATTATAATTATAAACAGTAAAGCAGCAGCATTGTGTCAATTACAAAATCATGCCCGTATTATTGGAGTGACGGTCACGTAAATTCAAGAATGAATGCACAGAGGAGATGCCCTGGCTAATATCCTTTCAACATTTCCTGTGCTTGTTTCAGCCGAACTCTCAAGAGATACCATTATCAATCATTAAAAATGGCAGACTGCTTGGCACCTGATGCTTCCTGTGCCGATAAACAAACACGAGGGGGGTGACTGCCTGCATTTTCTATTTTCTTCTTTCTTTCACCCTTAAATTCGTAAGACATCTGTTGATATGCGGTACGTAATAGATGGGTGGCTTGCAAGGGATAATTAATGTGTGTTTTGTTACTTTTAAACTTAATGTTTTTGAATAATCCTTATTTTCTCACGGCCACCTGGAGACCCCACAGTTCTGACATTCAACACACACCCGGCTGTTTAGACTACAGGATGCTCTTCTCTCATGTCATGCTGCTTTGGCTTAGTGTAGCTCTGCATTGAAATATTGAGAATATAAAATGTGACTTGCAGTACTAGCACAAAGCAGAAAAACTGAAATCATTTGATCAACAACAAGCGTCTTTTATCTTTGTACTGCATTTTTCTACTTCTCACAGAAATGTATATATATATATATATATATACTCTATTTCACTCTATTTATATTTTTTGAAAATGTCTAAATCAAACACACACACACATACACACACCATAAAAACTGTAAAACATTACAGTTTAAATAACTTAACTCAGTAAAAACAGTAAGATTGTCAAATATTACAGCTAAAATAACTTTATTTTTAATACAGTTAAAAATGTAATGTACCCCTGATGGCAAAGATGCATTTTTAGCAGTGTTACATGATCCTTCAAAATTAATTCTAATATTTTCATATAATATTTTTAAGTGTTAATTTATCTGTAATTTGTATTATTATTATTTTTATTTTGTTTATAATGAGTATAGTTATGATGAAATAAAATATGTTTGGACATTAATTTGATAATAAGTAATATTTTATTTTATGCATAGCATTGTCAGTTACTTTATGTGTTTCCTCTGAATTAACTGTTATATGTCTGTTATGAGTAACATACAGCAGTAGTGTTTTGTTTTATGAAAGATTTAACATTTTTGAACAAGTTGATTCGGTTGAGTGAATGATTCACTGATTCACTAATAAAGGCAGTCATTTGATTCATTCTTAAATAAATTGGTATTTTTGAAAGATTCAGTAGTTTTTTTTGTTTTTTATTTTCAGTCAAATATAGTTAAATAAACAATTCATTGGTACACGCATAAAGGCATTAACTTGCTGTTAACATTTGCCTTCATATTCTCAGATATTTATGAAGGCCACCTTTAGGAGTTAAGTCTTGCAATACTATTGACATTAATGCAGCCCAGTGCAATGAGTCATACATGGTCATTCTAACGGCATGAACTCATATTCTTAATCATGACCTTTTATGTTGTGAGGTACATGGCAGGGGGATGATGCTGGAGGTTTATGTAAGATGATGTATGGTATGGTATTAAATAAAAAAATGAGGTAATGTTGAATGTAGACTACCACGGTGAAGAGTGCTGTCAAATATAAATGTTTCGCTGTGGCAGCACAACATGGGCAAATGCTTCAACTCACAGCATCTGAAGTGACATTGTGAATTTGACAAGCTCAAACTATTTCATACATAATACATTCATTGCCGTTTACTACATTCATTGCCGTTTACACTGTATCAATATTATACAATTTATCAAGTATTGTGTTCAGCTAGCAGGAGCCCCTTTTTTGCTCTTTTTTTGCTGCAGGTGATCAGTCGATATCGGCCATGATTACATGAGCCAGGTGTCACATGAAGGACATAGGTGACAGTTTATGACAATAAGGTCCTAAGATTTTGCGGGTGGCTGTAAGATGGGCTGTTCCTATATATGAAGAATGAGCTGCCATTCACCCTCAGTGTATTGATTGGAGACCCTCGGATCAAGATTTATGAGATCTATCCGTCTCCCGCTTGATATGGAAGTTGTCATCGCTCTGTCAAAGTTCTGCCCACTTCATTGCTGTAATTTGTGACCCTTGAGTTGTCGCATCATCAACCTGAAGGCCATGCAATTAAATCTCACATACTGGGCCACTTGCAGGTATAATATAGTTGTGCTAAATCTAAAGAAAATAAGAGCCAACCTACATTTTAGATATCTGACTGCATAATAATTGTTCTTAAATGGAGAGTGAAAATTTCAAGACGTTGTAGTACTGCTTGACTCTATGGAATGAAAAGGGTATGTGTGTTGTTGTTATCCACTTTTATTATTTTATTATTATTTATTTATAACTCATTTTTAATTCCCCAAGAGAATAAGTCATGCAGTTTCTGGACATTTTGTATACACACATACTTACCTTTAATGCACACTGTTTCCCCTTCAGTCAAGTCACTCCGATGTTACATATTGAAACTCGCCTGAGAGGCCAATCGCCTTCAAGTATTAAGAATTCTTATATTAAGAAGTATAAATGAATATTGGCATGCACTTGATTGCATCCAGGTGCACCTCGTCACTACGTCAGTATAAGAGGGCACGGATGTAGTGCACCTGCAGCTTTTCGCTTCGGAGCCTCGCTGCATTTGTATGCCTTGTTCGAGACTGAAGGAGGCTGCCAGCCCGCAGGGTTCACTGAGAGCCGTCCCAGTCCTTGCTGTCAGCGAAGAGATAGCATGAACTCAAAGGAACTCTTTTTGAAGATACCTGCAGGTGCTCTTATTCTCACGTAGTGACGAGGTGCACCTGAATGCAATCAAGTGCACGGCAATATTCATTGGCCTTTTCTCAATACTCAAAGACGATTGGTCTCTAAGTAGAGTTCCCATATGTAACGTCTGTTTCAGGGAAGTGGGTTACCTACATAACCTAGACGTTTTCTCTGAATTAATTTTCACGAGTTCAAACATACTGGTAATTAACAGGAGGCGAAGCGAGTTTGGCGTGCTGTCAGTGGAGTGGACTCAGGGTTCGGTGAGCCTCCGAGCCCAGTAGGGTTGATAAGTGTGTGACTCACCGCTCAGGCCGAACCCTGTTTGCAAAAATCATGTTATGTGTCTTAGAGCAAAATTCAATAATGCTGAATAATTAACATTTATAAGCAAACTGATTCAGTTGAGTGAATGATTAATTAACATTCTCGCTCATAAAGACAATATTTGATTCAGTCACCATTTTTGCATTAATCGATTTGGTTGAGTGAACAATCATATGACTCCTGCAAATATAATCTCAGTAAGTTATAGTTCTTAATGAATCTTTTTGAACAAATCAGATTGAATGAGTCATTGACTTAAGATAAAGATAAAAGATAAAAACTTATTTGTTAAATTAATCTTAAATTAATAGATTCAGTTGATAATATGGCTTGTCCATGCTTGTCCTGAATGAATAAATATATATTTTAATTAATATAATTAATTAATCTAGGTGATTGATTATTGATATAACTGATATATAATTGATTCACTCACTTATTGATTCACTTTAACTGAATGAAAAGGTCAGACATTCTACTAAACATCTTATTTTGTGCTATATAGATTTGGAAAGACAAGAGGCTGAATATATAAATGATTATATAAATATTTGGGGGTTGAACTATTCCTACCATTATCAAACAGATAGGTTGATCTGAGGATGTCAAAAACCACGGCCTAGTTACATGATCAATAAAGTTCGGAGAGACATTGCATGTACTCCTTGAAATGAAAGCAAACTATATACAGCCGACAACTGAGTCCGCATTGATTTATAACTAATTGATTGCATACCTTCCAGCAGTACATTGCCAGGCCTCTATCTGCAAGTTTGGCGCCAGAGACTAATAGCTTCTCTCAACTCTGATCAAGAGAAAAGTTTTTCACTGTGTTGCCATTGCCTTGATTAAATCTCCCATTTGAAAAAAGCCTCTCGGTGGCATTGCGATATGGAAGCGGAGAACAAAATGAAAGGTTCCCATTTCTCACCGATGATTACATTATTGAACCTGGCATGGCTTGACCATCGCCAGCCTTGCCTTCGCGTACCCTTATCTCTCTCGGTCTCGCTTGCTCTCTCTCTCTTCCTCTCATAAAAGATGAGTAATAAAACCCGTCTCGCTTGCCATTCATCGCTTAACACACATAAATAAATCAGCACAATGAAAACCAATAAATGTTTGGGGTAATCAGCGGCCTTTCCGGTAAACATCGCAAATTGATGCCGGCTCATTTTTATTCCTCTGTGGACCTGAACGTTACATTCACTGCCGGAAAGGAGAGGCAGCGCTGATGAGACCGAGATGCATTTGGCACTCGACTGCCGGCAGTGTACTCGGCGATACAAAGGACTGATAAGTGGATTACTTTCCTGGACCTGAGACTCTATGTGTCAATAGAACTTTGCAGTAAAACGTGGATGGATGGGAGGCCTCTGAGTGCGTTCTGCCGTTATGACTTCAGGTCTGGGAATATAAGGGGCTTAAATAAGGTCTGAGGGGTTTTTATTTTCTCTTGTAGCGGGAAGGTTTCGCTTGGACTTTTCTGTGGAATTGATTTTATGCCGGTTTAACACCTGTAAAACAGCCAGGTATTACCTGTCTGTGGCTACTTCACATAGAGTTAAGTCAATTCAGTAATATTTTAACCACGTCTTCTGTCCCTGTGGCCCTTTACATAGCTTGACTGTCAGGTTGATACTTTTTTTATATACATATATTTTTTTTATAATCTTTTAAGAACTGGTTATGAACAGAATTACTTAATTACAATAAAATCATTTCATTAATATATATATATATATATAGCCTATATATATATATATTTTTTTTTTTTTTTTTTTTTTTTTTAAGTTTGGGGTTTCTGAGAACCCAGATATTCACATAATTTTTATTCATTATTATTATTTTTTTATTATTATTAATTTGATAAATTTATTTATTGATTGATATTTATTTGTTTTTATTATTAAAAAAATAACATATATTTATATAATGAATAAATAATGCATTTTGTGTTTTATTTATTACATTTTATTAAACCAATAAATGAATTCTGTATTCATTGATCTTTTTATTTGTTTATTGTTTTACTCGTTTATAATTATCTAATTATATTTATTTATAATATCTACATAACAATGCATATATATTTATAAAAAATAAACAAATAATGCATCGATTTAGTCATTTCACGCCTACAATAGAATGAATAAAGTAGTATGAATTAGCTGAAAATCTGCAATTGGCATTTTAACTAATCAGAAATGCATTTAGTTTTAGTCACTTTCTAGTTATTTTATTGTAATGCATTTCAATGTTTTAAGTGATCATGTGTATTGCATGGCAAGCCAGTTGTAAAAGGCTGTAAACTCTTTTCTGGAAGAAAGATAAAACAGAAAGGTCATTAGAATCCAACACTTTCCACTGTGTTGTGTTGCAAAAGTGATCATGTTTTCAAATCTGCATCATCTTTTTCTCTTTATGGCCCTTTTTCAAAAACATTTCTCATGCCAGCATCCTGCCAGCTCAGGTCAGTGCTAAATGAAGTCCAGGTCGTAACCGGTGTATCTAAAACAGCTCGCTGCGGACACCAGAGGAATATGTAATAATTCGTCCACTGCAGTGCAGTACCTCTGGGTGCATTAACCTTCCAATAGATGAACGGAGAGTCCTGGGAGGCCCAGGCAAGCTGCTGGCCAGTCTCCAGCCCAGAGAGATGGAGTCATCTGATCCACATGCCACCATCCATGCTCCGTACCCACCTGCATCTGCATAAACAAGCCTGTAAGCTTCCTCTCTTTGACAAGCAGTTTATTAGAGCTCTGAATTCTCAAATGTCTCGCCCTCCTGCACAAGTATGTCTGGTGTCTGGCCCCCGTCCCCCTGAGACTGCACTTTGAAGCCTCCTCACCTTCATTACCCGATGGCTCAAGTGCCAGCTTTTAATGAGAGAGGGGGAGAGACAAAGAAAGAGAGCGCACATAAGAAATTCAGCATGACAACAAACGAAGGCATGGCGCAAACTAGGTTGCTTCCTTCTCCCCCTCTTTTTGACAAATGTAATTTATGCATCCAGTTATTATAAATAGCATATTGATACTGCCACGCTATTCCTGGCCTGTTTGTGAAGCCGTGTGGCTGTCTAAGTAAGTAGGCCGGTCACTTCATGAGCGACGGAGCGGACTCAGCTCAGGGACAGAGAGTGCACAGAACCGCACAACATACCAACCAACATGCCTTCATCTAAAGAGAGCAAATCTTAAAAAAAATAAATAACAGACAACCTCCACCGTCCCATTTTTCCAGGTCTTCCTGGGATTAAGGAAGGGATGGTTTTGACATGAGGCCTGCTGGTTTGGTTTGCTGCTGTGGCCTACTGTAGACGATTGGAAGGTTTAATCAAGCATTTATTTCTTCCTACTTTTTAATTAGGATTTATTTGAAATGTTAACCACAGTAAGAGCACTTTCATCTGACATTTGTTTAATGTCAGTATGGATCAATTCAAGTTCATGCTTTATGAGTAATATAAGGGATATATTCGTATGTATGGTCTTTACATGCTCAGACACTCAAACATTATAGCAGAGCAGATCATTATTGGTGATACAGTATGAAATATGGTGATATACAGTACATATATATTTATGTATATGTTCAATGTAAAAGCCTCCATAAAAATGCATTAATTTACACAAAATACAGCTTTACTATACTTTGTCTTTTTATTATTATTTAGATAAGTTGACAATTTTTTAATAATGTATGACTGATTGATTAATTCATCCATTTAAACACTAGTGCAATGTCTAAGTGTGTATCAAAATACTGTTAGCGCAATAATTGATAATTAATTAAAAAAAAAAAAAATCTATTAAGTGCTTTCAAGAAAAAGATTCAGATCTTTTTTTTTTTTTATTAATTGATTGATTGATAAAAAACGTAATTGCGTCATTGCTATTACATTTTGTTTATTTGTTGCAATATTTAATAATTAAAAATGTTGCTTTGAATTTGTTATAATGAATTAATTGTAGTCTGCTTTTTGTTTTATATGATATTATTTTTTCCTTTTAACATTAAAATGCAATAACATTTATGTTACAACTTTTCTTTCATTAATAAAATACAGTACTTTATGCTAATAACAAAAAGATATTTGGTTAGTTGGTTTAGAAGAATATTTTGCATTTCTTGCACATGTGTTTTGGTATGTGCAATATTGGTAGAAAATCCCAATTGGACATCATTCAATAGCTGGCATCTTCCACTGCCTGGCTATGGTGGTAAACAGCAGAACTAGAAGGGCATTCAGTGGAGCTCAATTTGATGATGCAAACATACTGCAGTTCTGACCCAAAAGTGCAATGTTGAAAAGAGATCGCGGGTTCTGGGGATGGAGGTGGAATTGAGCTGGAGTTTAGACCAAGCAATCGAAAACAGCCTAATAGTCACCAAAATGTGTACCGGACTGCACCGGCTGGTTCTCAGCAGATCAATAGAAATGAAATGCATTGACTCGGGTGGAGGCAGTGAAAGCTTATTCCTGAAAGTGCAGTGCATTGAAGGGAGAGAGAGAGAAATGAAAAGAGATTGAAGGTCTTGCAGGGAAAAGAGAGATGTAGATGGGTTTTAATGAATGGCTTAGAGAGGGGCAATGGAAAACACAGTGATTGTCGCTGCATGATGGAGAGAATAAGCAGAAAAGAGAGACAAAGGCCAGAGACATGGGTTCCTCCTCTGCCATTTCTAATTAAGGATCCCTTAAAAAAGAGAGTAGAGTAGTGCCCAGTGCTGGAGGTGAGTAATTAAACTGATGTAACGTGAAGGTCTGCTATAGAACTGAGACTACACGGTTTGCTTTTAAGGGATTGTAGGCTTTAGTTGTGAACGTTTTAATGCATGCTTTAGTGATTTTGGAGGAGATCCACTGAATTATTAAATTTGCTAAATGTTGCTAAAAGCTCTATTAAGAACTGGAAGTTTGGATATTACTAATTCAGAACAGGTCCAGAACTCACTGGAGTAAAAAAAAACAGAAATTAATGAATCAACCAATCAGAGAATTTTTTAAAACTAGAATAATTATATTAGACTGTATAATTCCAAGCCTTCGTAATTAAAATAGCCAAACATATTCTGATATTTTAATATTCAGTTAATCAAACAATTATTATTCTTGTTGTTGTTGTTGTAATTAATTTATTTAAGCTCATTTACTCGCTCTCTCATTAGTGCAGGAAAGGATGAAGGATGATCCAGACATTTCACACACCACATCCAAACTTACATCAATGTATAAAAACATTAGCAATAACCGCAAGGCCATAGATTCAACTCAAAATGCAATATAATGAGGGACCACAAATAACAGAATACAAGAGCCGGAGGATGTAACGTGTTGTAAATGATGGGTGTTGGAAATATTGCCTTTTTTTTGTTTTGTTTTTTTGTATTCTGTAGGAGCAGATTTCATGCACTTGATCCTGCTATGTCTCTAATAATGAACATGCACTCAAACATTTGTCCATGTAAAGACCCTGGAAGAGAAAACACTTATCCTCGGCTCACCCCGGAAAATCTCTTTGCTCTGTTTTTCTCTCCTCTCCTGGTTTACAACTCAACAAAGGAATTTTGGAAATGTTCCCCATCATGAGTGGGTCACTGAGCTCTTTCAGTTCTGCTGTGAATAGATCAGGCTCCACATTGTGGGTCACTTTAAAACTCTGTGTGTCTACAGTGGGAAGTCTTAGAGGTTTTTAAGATGGAATTTGTCTAGTCAGTAGGAATAGTTTTAATTTCGGTGGCAGTAAATGCTACTGTGCCAGACCACATTGGGACAAACAGCAATTCCAGCTGTTTTGTGAAAATCGCACCAAAAACTACACCACAAACACACATTGCATGCACACTTAAATGCTTTATTCCTTCTTTTTTTTTGTGTATGTTTATCTGAAAATATTTATTTTGGAATTCATTCTTGTTTTGCGAAAATTCCCAGAATTTCTTTTATGTGGTTGCACACATTCAGTCAGTCTGTGATCATGTGGGGGAGTTTTAGGGTGTTTATTTAAAGGCTTTTGTGGCCTCACCTCACCTCTGTCAGAAAAACTTGGACACCTAGAAATTCATATTTCAATTAATGCTAAATACATATGACACAAGGCTTGCAGCTCATGTCAATCTGTACAGTCAATAACTAATGTTACAGGACACTTCTTTCAGGTAAACACTTAAACTATATGGAATATGGAAGCCAAAGTAAAGCAAAATATATCAGATATGGCTTTGTTTCTTATAAGTGTGACTTAAGGTCCCACAGTTGATCTTTCATTTCTTTTCAACTCAATGCGAGTTTATTTCAGATTTTATATCTGTTATTTATTTACTCTGAGGTTGAAACAAGCCTACATAAAATTAACTGCATGGAGTGAAATAAACAAGAAAAATGTAATTGTGTCGAGTGGAGTTGCACAAGGGACCTGTTTAGCGTACAGTGTAATTAACATTAGCAGCTGCAGCAGAAAGTTTAGCTCCAGGCAATTGTGAAGCTCTGCATGTTCCTGAACATGTAAGCTGCCCACAGCCTGAGCATGTAACCTGCCAGTTTAACACATGTGTAATAGAGTTGCATAGTGTAAAGCCACCAAAGGAACTACAGCTTATTAAGATGATAGCTTCAGTCCAAAACAAAATCAATGAATCAAACCCCATAAATGACTGCATAAGAGTGTTCTACTTTGGCAGCGACTCCGTGTGCAAAACAAATAGAGAAGAGACTTGACTAACAATTGATTGAGTTTGACAGAAGGATGTTAGTGAGCAAGTTATACAATACCCTAATACATTAATCTAATAAAATGTATTCTAAATTAAAAGCATTAGTGATTTATATCTCTCTTTTTATCTGCCACCTTGAATAGTTTAGTTTGTTTTGTGTTTGTGTTGTTGTCTTTGTTTGTTTTGTTTTTGTTGCACTTTTGTTTATTTGTTTTGTTAGGTTTTGTTTGTGTTGTCTTTGTTTCTTTGTTTTGTTTTTGTTGCGGTTTTGTTTGTTTTGTTATGTTTTGTTTGTGGTGTTGTCTTTGTTTGTTTTGTTTTTGTTGCACTTTTGTTTGTTTTGTTATGTTTTGTTTGTGTTGTTGTCCTTGTTTGTTTTGTTTTTGTTGCGGGGTTTGTTTGTTTGTTTTGTTATGTTTTGTTTGTTTTGCTTTGTTAATTTTATTTATTTTCTTGTCTTGTTTTGTTTTTGTTTTGTTCTGTTTTCAGTCAGATTTTTGGAGTCAGCACATATTCTGGGAATACAACTAGAGATTAGATATTTCTGAACAAAACTTAATATAGTTTTGAAGAGAACATTTTTAAATGCTTAATATATATATAAAAATATTATTCCTTGATTATAATTTATCATTGGTTTTCAATTCCCTTTTCTTTACTTTGTAATTTTTGTAATGAACAAAAATGTGAATTCTATGAATTTTTATGGATAGACTATGTATACTGAAATATTGTAAGAATAGCAATGAAAAAAGGTCAGCTGTCAAATCAGTGAAGATCAATTGCTCTCCATTCACATCCCAACCTGAACACACACACACACACACACACGATGGCACAGACATGTTGAGCTTACACCCTGGGTTAGACCTCTGGCCTTTTTGCGAAGCATCTTACTTCTGTCATTGTTCCTTAGTGGCAGTTGTTGTTGTAGCGTCTGTGGCCTTGACCATGCAAAAGAGTTGCGCTATTCATAGCCTGTCTGAGCCCTGGGTTGATGCATTAGATTCTGTCAGAGATTGACATGGGAGAAAAGACGAAAAGCTGGTTCCATCTGCGTCAGTCTGAAGTCACTGTTTGTGTTAGAGACTTTAGGGTTTTAAGATGTAGATCCAAACAGCTGCAGGCGACAGAATGGAGAGAAAGGGTCAAACAATGACACATAAGCGCATTATCTGTGAGTTTAGAGGGAGATGAAGAGAGTTTAAAAGTTTTAAATAGCTACTGTGAAGATTTGTTTCTCCTGTGTAGAAAACAAATGGTGAATTTTCCCATCCACTCCTTAGCACAATAGAAGCAAAGCTCCAAAATGAGAATAAAGTGTCATAAAAGTGGTCAATTTCACTTGTTTTCAAAGAGGAAAGAAGAAAGAAACCTATATATTCTACACAACATGAGGCTGAGTAAATCATTTTTGAGTGAACTATCCCTTTAAAAGCTATTTTCAAGACAAAGAATCATTTGCATATATTCATATATTTCTTCATTATCTCGGTGGGGCCGCAGGGGGCTCCCCATCTTTGTCCTAACTGACTGTGACACCAGGCCGTGTGATCAATGCAGGGCATGTACGTTTTTAAGTGTTTTCAGACATTCTACATCACTTCCCGTTGCCTTTGGCTGAAACATCAGCTACTGTTTCCACCCCCACACACCCTCATCCGTCTGAGCCCATGAATTATTAACCATCTCTTGTCCGTGACATTATCTGTAGCCAGGCTGTAATTATTTCACTCCCTTACACACAGCTGGGTGTGTGAGCTCAGACCCCTGATGATGCAGCTGCTTTTCTATCATATGTAGAAAGAGAGAGTTCTTAAAGAAATAGTTTACCCCAAAAATTAGAAGCTCTATTATCATTTATTTACCTTAATTCCATTCAAACTGAAATCAGCATGAAGAACAAAAATATATACAAAACATATATTATGCAGAATGTGTATATATATATATATATATATATATATATATATATGTGTGTGTGTGTGTGTGTTTATTATTTATTATAGTATTTATTCATGCATTTATCACAGTTTTTTTATTTGTCTTTATTAGTTAAGATTGTAAGTCAATAATGACTTGCATTAGTCAGACTGTATTAATGGTGCTTTTTTGTGAGCTTGAAAGCAAATTTTTATTTTATAAAAAAGCAGCGACAAAAATGCTCATCAAAGCATTTCCTTTTATATTCAGCAAAAGAAAGGAAACCACATGGGTTATTAATAATGACGTCATTTCCGTTTTTGTTTAAACTAACACACAGTCTCAGTGTTAATTACAGTCACAGGAAGTCAGGGAAGCCGTTTAATATGACACCAGCAGGCATTATACAATCTTTCTGTAGTAACCCTTGCAAAAGTGATTTAATACCATGCCGGGGCTCTGTTATAAAGTTTCTCATTTAAAGACTTGAGCTCTCTTAGTAGATACATGAAACACTTTGTGATGGCTGTTTGAGAAAATACTGAGGCCTGTAGCTCCGGTGAAGCTGTCTTGTTAGTCATGTGATTCATTAATTTGCTCATTACTCTCTGGAAGGAGCACTAGCACACTATATGAGCTTTTAAGAGAGTTTTAGGACACACTTTATATTGGGTGGCTGTAACTACTATGCACTTACATTTAAATGAATAATTTGGTACAATGCACTTACTGTGTCCATACATGTTTATACATTGTGATTATATTTATGAAAATACATATACTGTATGTAATTACATCTGTAATTAATTTCAGTAATTGCATGTATAATTACACCGTTGGCCTGAGGACGGATAGATTTTAGGCAAATTTAATTAACAAAGGAAAGTTATTTAATTTGCACTGTCAATATAACCACTGTTTTTCTTTTTCCCTCCTCCTCATGGACTCATTTATAATTCAGCCCTGTCTTTAGTGGACAGACTTATGTTAGTGGTTTGTGAAGTGATGTCTATTGTCAGGACCCGTCTGGCCTCACCATGGCGGATCTATTCAGAACCGGGTTCGATAAGAGGGGGCTTTGAAGGGTCGTCTCGTCCTAGACTGTAGCCGTTGTGTTATATATGTTTACCCAAGATGCCGTGTGGCGGGTATCAGCAAAGCCTGTGTTATGTGACGGTCAGCGAGCTATTTCAGTCCCTTTTATATCTCCTGTCTGTTTATGGACTGGGTCAGATTAGATACAAGGGAACCAAAAAGAAGAGGCACAACTGCCGGATCCTTTCGTTGCCTATTGTTAAGGTCATGTTTGTTGCTTTTACAAAATAAAACTGATGTGGACATTTTCTGTGTGGCAGTATAATGTTGACGAAAATGTCTGCGAAATGATAAAGCTTCAAAGGTTTGGAATATAGTAAAATGGACAACTTGTAGGATGCTTTTATGGTATTTTTAAGCCTTAAGAGTTGCAAAACATTGACTAGGACATTGTAAGTCGTGCAAGAAAGTCATACAAGTTTGAAAACGCTGTAAGATATGCATGTGTTTGTCTTTTTAAAGAGAAATAAAACCAATATGAAACCAGACAAGACATCCTTCGTTTGTTAGACAGAGTTAACCAAGAACAAAACGTCCTCTCATATTCAAATAATTAAAGCTCATGTTCTTCTAGTCAGTGTTCATTATCTGTAATTTTCGGGAGGATTTTTAAGCAAGTTTTACAATAATCGCCAGAAGGGTGTTGTTTGTAGAAGATAAGATGGTAGACGTTTAGACAAGCTGTGCGTGTGCATGTGTGTGTGTGTGTGTGTGGGTTGGTAGTTGTAGTGGTGAATGTGCATGGAGTGTCAGTATGTCCTTAGAACAGCGGGAAAGATGTGGAGAGCTGTGCCGCCCACCAGCCCTATTACAGGCAAACAACCACTGTCATCATGTCACGCTGATGGTATGGTTGAGCTGTTACTCACACACACACACACACACGCAGGGATAGCACACACATTTGTCATTGTCTCAACACTCTAACAAGCAGAAACTTTCTCTTTGACACAATACGGAATAGAAGCAGATTTTGTAGCGCCATTATTTGGGAGTTGTTTTCCGATCGTTAATAAGAATTGGCATTGAATTATACTATGCTTGTATCAGTATCGGATGTGATATTGTGTGCGGGGACTTGTTCTCATTAAAGTACAAAAATCAATATTTAGGAAATGTCCAATAGAGGATATTTCGAGATTAACAGTGCCTATAAATCTGACTCACTGCATTGCTTTCATAGTGGAAGCTCAGAGCAGAAGCTGTGAGCAGACAAATGCATGAGGGCTGAGAGGTCAAGGTTTGGCTGCTATATCTGGTTGGATACCATATTTTGTAACTGCACCATCTGGAATCAAAAGCATATTTCTCTATTAAATAAGGTCTCATGAATTCTGCTACATTTTTTCCTTTAAATTTGGTTTTCAGTTTTAATAATAAAATTAAAAACATATGTCTAATTAACTATAAAATTGTAACAGTTTAATATTAATGGTTTAAAAAATAAAGTTGAACAATAACAAAATTAATTGTTTTCAGAAGTTCTGTGCTGTGTTATTTTATTTATTGTTCTTTTTTAAGATTTAATATACATTTATTACCAACAATAGTGGCAATTAAATAAATGACCTTCAAAAATGGCAAACAGAATTTTTAAATAAAATGTTATTTGGGAGTGTTAGTGAATACTTTGAGGTTAAATCAGATGGGTTTTCTTATATGACATGGGAAAATGCTTATTAAATGACTCTCACAGCAGCTCTGGAAACAAAGATACACATATACAGTAAGAGGGTAGAAGCTTAATAAAGTATTTGTTATAGGCCCCACTAAGATTTGTAGTACAGCATCGGTTTCCTCTATATATAATGATTGGATTTTGTGTGTGTGTGTGTGTGTGTGTTTGTGTGTGTGTGTGTGTTTTTGGCCCCAGGCTGCGCGGCTCTCAGAGCCCCAGGTCAAATTTTCAAATCTTTTACCTTTGCTCATCTGACCCAGTGGTACAGGCCCAGTTCTCTTTCTTCAACAAGAGCCTCTCTCAAGACAGAAAATCGTAGCTTTATCCAATATTTATTTTATTCTCCCTTTATATTATTATTCTGTCTAAATCTATACATCTAGGCTTCAAGAGGAAGTTTGGAACAGTATTTTGAAAAGTATTTCCCTGTGCTGCATTTCTTGTTTATGTGTTGCTTAATGTTAAAACCTAATATTATTTATTAATTTACTGAGTATTTAGAATACATAATTTACTGTAGGTTAAGTGTGTTTGTAAATATTAAGTATTTAAAATGTTTTTACTTGTAAATAAATACATTTTTATTATTCACAATAAAACATAAATATTATTTGCAAAAACATTTTTTTGGATTTGCATTTTGCATTTTTTCTTTCAATTTATATTATGCATTATTTTAATAGAAATAAATGTACTATTCATAAAGGCAAAAAAAGTAATATATCCAAACCAGTTGAATATTATGTGCCTGTTTATATATATATTTTAGCATATTAGAATGATGTCTGAATGATAAAGCGACAGAAGTGACTGTTGAAATTCAGCTCTGCATCACAGGAATAAACAGCATGTTAAAATATGACAAAACACGTAAATAGCTATTTTCATTTGCGATATATTCAAATCGAAAACCTGTTTGTTTTTCAGCAAAGTTGGATGTTTGTATTTACACTGCTTCTTTAGGCATCCTCTATGGAAATTCAGAATTATAAAAAAGGTCTTATCCTGCCTTACATTGACTAAACACATTATCCTTTCATGGCCAACTGTGGTTCTGGACTCTCAGCGGTGAGCACATATAGCTCTTACATCACTCCAGAGTTAGGAGCTCCAGTATATTAGAGGCCCATTGTTGCATTTGGACATCTGCGTGGATTCCACAGAGGAGAGCATAACGCGTCTATTTTGGTCTCATCTCACCTTAGAAGGCCCTGATTCTGCTTGTGTCAGCAGGCGAGTCGACGGTCGCTCATAGCGTGTAATTTATCTGCCGTCGCCGCTTGAGTAAACTGACCAAAGCATTTATTTCCGGATATTTGACAATGTTTTACATCTGCCAGTTTTGTTTAAGAAAACAAACCACCTGCTAACTGCCAATTTGGGTGTATATATCTTTCCTCGTCTAAAACGGCTCAAGCAAGAGTGGCAATCATGCCCCGATTCCGATGCACGAGGCAAAGCATGCTGATGCGAATGACTCTAGCTGTTCGAGAATGAGATGAGGGGGAGGAAGTCATTTTTCCCTCTGATGAATTTGGACACGAGTTTCACCCTTTTCCGCCCAGATCATATGCAAAGCGATTCTCTCTTATCGTGTGTCTTTTTATCAGGCTATAATCACACATGAACTCTGGAGCACGTCTATCCCGCTGTCTCGCTCTCTTAATGCGGTTCCACTTGGGCGATCTGGTGGGTGTGCGTTCTGTGGGAGGAAGTGCTGTGTGGGACGACTTTTTCTTTCCAGGTTGATGCTGAGGCTAACTGATTGGTGCCGTATCGACTGGTTGTGCAGGCAGGTACCGTTTAGAAGAGTTTGCACAGATTGAGTACACAGTTGAAAGAGGAGAAGCAAGGTGTCCTGGGGAGTGAGAGTGACTCCAGGGCTTTGCTTCATCAGGAAATAGCAGCTGGAGCTCACAGTAAGAGATCCCATAAGTCTATGCAGCTGTCACCACGGAAACAAAGGTGGTTTCGGCAGGTGCTTCTGTCTGTTGTGTTTTGTTGGAATACTATTAGCCATATTTTGAATTCCCACATCAGATGTTGCTTTGATGTTGCAGTGACGTTAATCATCTTCACTTGTTTTATGTAAAAAAAGCAACTTGGTATGAAGAAAACAAGTAGTGATGATTCAAGATCTCTTCTTAGTTTTGAAAAAAAAAATAACATGGTTTAAATGGTATATATATATATATATATATGTCATTCAAAAGTTTGGGATCAGTAAAAAGTTTCTTATGCTCATCAAGGCTGCATTTATTTGATCAAAAATACAGAGAAAAAAAAAACAGTAATTATGCTCAAAATTTCAATATACTTTAAAATATAATTTATGTGATGAACCATTTTCATCAGCAATTTCTCCGGTCTATGATTTATCAATCTTGGCAGCAGTTGGCAACCAATTTGTATTTATTTATTTAGTTATTATTATTACTATTATTATTTAGTGATTTAGGTTTTTTGTGTGTGTGTTTGTTTAAAGAAAAAAATATAAACAACATTTATTTAAAATATACATATTTTCTATAACATAAATCTTTGCTATCACTTCTTATTAGTGGAACACATCTTTGCTGAATAAAAAATTTAACTTCTTTTAAAAAGAAATAACAATTTACTGACCTCAAACATTTGAATGGTAGTATTGTTTGAAAATATTTTTATTTTAAATAAATGCTCTTTTTTTTTTTACTTTTTATTCATCAAAAACCTGTAATATCACTGACAATGCTGATTTTGAAACTGAAATCAGGCAGAATTATCTTTGTGTGGCCACGCATGGTAAATATATCAAACATTAGCTTACATGTCAGTCTGTCACCATATATATGTATTAAAACCCCATGTTATTACAGTAGACTGATATAATGTATTATATAATGCCGTTACACTTGTAGAGTGGGAGGTGGCAATGTTAAGGAATGTTTTCCCCTCGTAAGCTGTCAGAAGAAGTCAAATAAGGAAGTGAACATGCTGAGTGGCGCTCATGCTAATTAGCTAGCCTCACTAGCACATCTTTAAAGTGTCAGGTTTAAACTAGCCTGAGTGTGTGTGTGTGTGTGTGTGTGTGTGTGAGAGAGAGAGAGAGAGAGGGGGGGGGGGGTGACCACACTTAAAAAAAATAATAAATAAAGTGTGAAATGAAAGCTTCACTTTAAACAACTGATAATGAAGAGGTGCTTGGGCTGGACTCACCCAGTTCCGCTCAGTGTGAAGCAAAGGGGGAAAAAATCTATTAATACGCCAAGCACCTAAAAGCAATCCACACTTATTAATATTTAATAAGCTTTCCTTTATCTTTTAATCAAGTGCGGTAAAAAGTGGAAGGAATGAATTAGGCAGAGAAGAAAGGAGAAATCACTTTAATGAAATGAATTGCTGCGTTGTGTCATTAGTGGGCTCTGGAGCGTGATGTTCGGAGGACAAAGGGGGTGCAGGGGGATGAATGAATCTAGCCCAGCGTATTTCAGCACGGACCTGTTGAGAGCCGAGAGAATTTCAGGTTAAGGGAGCTAGTTCACCCACAAATGAAAATTGGGTCATCCATTACTCACCTTCATGTCGTTCCAAGCCTGCATGACTTTCTTTTTACCTTGTAACATGAGAAAAAGAAAGTTGTACAAGTTTGGCATGAGCAAATGATGAGCAAGGTTTTATTTTGGGGAGAATCTATTCGTTTACAATAGTGATGGAAAGATATATGGAGATTTAGATGTGAACTGCCTCTTCTCGTTTCTTTACCTCCCTGTAGTCTCATTGTGGTTCTTTCATCTTTCATCTTTCATAAGTACATATCCAACATGTAATCCATGCTTCAACCTTAAGCTCTATTACTATAAGTGTAATAAGTATTCATTTCTTCCCACTGCAATAAAGTCTAACTAGCAGGTAGCTTACACATTTCTAGTATGTTTCAGCTCATGACAGGGCTGTTTTCTACTTGTATTCTGGGCAGCATGCCCAGAAAGCCACACAGGCCACTGGGAGTATGTGCTCACAAATCATTGGACAAAGCTTTGTATTTCAGTTTGTGTTATGTTGAATGTATGTCTTAAATAAATAGATTGACAAAATTATAACCCATTTTTCAGCCATTTGATTTTTTTATATTTATATATTATATTTTATATTTTTATAATTTATATTTTAACCACTTTTGTGAATAACAATAATAAATCGATCAAGTCAGCATTAATTATTAATTGTTGACTAATTATTTAGGTTTTCTTTTAATTATTATAATTTTTATATTATTAATCATAACATGGAAAAATAATTTTTCATTGAAAAAAATATAAACACCAATATCATTTGTATGCATCAATGTAACAACAATAATTATTAATTAACTAAAATATTTACTTTTGGTAATTTAACACTTTCATCATATATTATTGTAAGGAAATATTGCAATTTTTTTTTATTTATTTATGTTATACTTCCAACAATACTGCATATTCCTTGTCTTAAAATAAGCATGGTTGTGTCGTGTGCTGCATGGACAGTGTTTGCATATATGTGTGTGTGTTTTGACCATGGTGACTTACTCAGCATGGTTTCAATCTCTGCTCTGATTGGTCAGCAGTTAGTGTGGCATGTGAAGGTCAGAGGTCATTGCCCCAGACAGCGAGCTGGCACCTGGCTGTTTACACTCCTATCTGTCTCAACCTCCCATTGTTCATTGTCACCTTTTATAATCTTCAGTAAACTCACACGCTTGCCTACCTATCAATATAATGAGTTTACAGATTAACAATCTCACCTTTTATTTGAAAACATATTTCTTTATTTACGAATCGTCTTTTCTTTTGAGCGCATCCCCACAGGGAGATTTTGATTCGTCTAACTTCTGGGAACCATTAAATCTCTAAGAATTCCCTTTTGTAATAAGACCCTTTGAACCAAATGCATTTAAAAGATCTGAGGAGATTTCTGCTTTGTCATGTCAACCATTACCAGTTTGATCTCATTTTGAAATCGGTTATAAGACCAGTCAGCTGGGAAGATTTGAACAGGATTAAGGTCACATCACTTGGGCTCCGAGAATCTATCATGAAGAATTTTGCTTCAATGCCTGAGTAAATGTCATGCTATATCTATGTGAGTGTGTACAATGTATACATCCATATATCAAAGTGACACATGAACTTCATCTTGCGTTAATTAAACTCCATCAGCCTTTCTCAGAATGCAACTGGTGTCCCCTTATAACATGACCTGTCATTCATACGCCTTCTCCCTTCATATGAATCTGTCTCGACTCACCTCTGCAGCTACAGGGAGAGATTATACCTGCGGTGTCTCTAAACCCCACTAGGCTGACTGGATGGCTAAAATGCATTATAATCCAGATTGTGAATGAAACCTTTCCCGTGTTACCTTTAAACCTGTTCTTGCCACTTCACAGGTTACAATGGCAGAGGGCATTTAATATATCACTCTGAATACATGTTGTCAGTGAGTAGAGTACAAATGGCTTTCAAAAGAAGAAATGATAATAGAAAGATGTGTTGTATGTTTATAGTGGTTATATTA
This sequence comes from Enteromius viviparus, assembly GCA_032353835.1. Taxonomy (NCBI): domain Eukaryota; kingdom Metazoa; phylum Chordata; class Actinopteri; order Cypriniformes; family Cyprinidae; genus Enteromius; species Enteromius viviparus. The sequence continues at coordinate 39,673 of JAUCNO010001509.1, forward strand.
TTTCACATTGCCCATTCTTTTTATTTCATCACATTCAAGGCTAAAAACTTGAAAATTGAACAAAAAGTCATTTCTTTTGTTGTGGAGCTGTAGTTTGATCTGAGTTGCAGAAAACACTGGAGGAAAGATGAGGTAACTACTATTGATTCCTACCAAAGTATGTGTTTTATTCACACAATCACATACAGAAACTTGTTTTAAAAAGGAATACAAATACAGTAATGCATCCTTAGGTCACAATATATATCACAAGAAGGTAATATATAAATATATGCATATCTGTATCTAATTCAGATTAGTATCCATTTCAGTATGCATTTATTTATTAGATAGCTTAGATTGTTCTTTATATTTGTGCTCTATCTTAATCTCTGTACCTCTCTTTTTCTCATTTCTCCTTTAACTGGCAGAATAAAGATGTTTCGGGAGCTTTGATATTGGAACTTTCATTTGTGATACTATAAAAGAATTCGATTTTGTTAAATATAGACTCCTGAAGAGTCATCTTTAAGAACAGAGGGAGGAAAAGGGATAACACTCGGATCCAAGCAATATCAAAGCGTCCCAGTTTTCCATCTTGTGAATGTCAATCCATTTTAACAGCATTATGTCCTGATCTATAAAGCAACTCATTATGAACATCTGTTGTGCAGGGAGGGGATAATGATGATTGCATTTGCATACTTTTATTAATAATCAAAATATGTGAATGAGTTACACATGCAAATGTGCCATTTGCAAAAGCAGAAGCAGGAGAAGAGACAGAAACGAGGAGAACTGGAAAAGGTCAGGGAGTAAGACAGGTCAGAAACTGGAACGTGTGGATGAATTGCAGGAGCAGGAAGAGATGATGATGGACTGGAGATCATTAGATCCTTACCTGGAGCTGTTTGAAAGAAACTGAGATGAATGAGCTGCTGAACAGTCATAGAGTCTATCCTGTACACTGACATCATTATAGTTATTGTGCTGTTTCGCACTTGACAGTACAATCTTGTTTGTTAATTACAGTTTTATACTGTAAAATTTGCAGGTTTTGGCTGTAAACGTGTTTCTGTATTTTTTTACATAGTTATCTTGGCAAACACAGCTGCCATATCTATCTATGCTAAAATATTGGCCTGACGAATCATTTAGGTTAGCATACTGTATGCTGAAGCACACGGTTTGAAAACCTGCCATACTGGTGTTGGAATCGCATTATTTTAATCTTCTCTTTCTATTTTGCTGCTGTCACCGGTGTAGCCTCTCCAAACACTCGGGGGTCATGCCCATCACATCACACGCCGACTGCAGAATATAGTCTAGTGCTCTGTGAAGAGGTGTGCCAATGCATGTCACATCAGATTGTGCGTGCATCATATTCACAACAGCAAGGCTAAACTTACTGGATCTGACAGCGCAGACATTCAGGATGTGTCAGACAATGCATTTTCTACTTTACCGGTTTGCTCTTTGACGATTTCTTCCTCCTTGACATTTCTGTAACCCCCCTACCATAGGCAGAAGAAGTCCTGATGTGAACAAGCATGTTGTCAATCTTTTATAGGGAAGTGTGAAAGAGATTGTAAGCATTTCTTATTATTTGGAGTGAAACATATCGCACTGCCAGAGGCTCAGACACCTTCAGGCTGCTGGTGACCGACCTTCTGCCAAAAACAGCACCCTGTCCCACAAGGCCTGGCGTGACAAATCGAGAGCCCCTGAGGACAGCTACTTTCTCAGGAGTGACACTTTAGGTGACTGGACCCAAAAAAAGAACATAAAAGTGGAAATAGTAAACACAAAAACATTTCACAGCTGAAGGTTTTTTCTTTGTTATGGTCATGTATAAAGATGCAGTTCATAACGTGATCATATTTGTATTGTCATGCAGTACATATTTAAACCATGGTAGTTTCACGAGTTCGAGCTTGTCGGCATGATTTAAGCGAAGCTTGTTTGGCGTGCTGCTAATGGAAGAGAACTCGGGGTTAGAAGGGCTACTGAGCCCTAGGGTAAATAGACCTAAGGGCTGGGGAGAGGGAAGAGGCGGACAGTCGATTCCTAACTCTGTGTGTGTGTGTGGTGGGGATCTGAGGGGGCTTATAGATGCTTCCTTCTAATTTAGTTTGTATTCTGTACTTTTTTCACACCTGTACACAGAACTGTAACACCACAATGGTATTCCTTTACATATGCTTCAGAGCACTACCCATTTTTGCATAGTACAGTAATACTGTAATATGATACAGAATCATGTGACACATACATCAATGTCTCACTTATAAAGAATTTTGCTGCATTCCAAAATTTTTTATAAAATAAAATATAATTTTATTTTGATTTTATTTTTTTACGGAGATGCACAACAATTGCTATAAAAACTAAACGTACAACTAAATTGTAATAATGCAGCACAAAATATAAATAAAAATGTTTATAGTAATAGCATACAGTATTTCTTTTTATTTCTTTTAATTTTTATTGATTTATTTACTTTTTATTTACTTCTAAATACGTTACATTTTAATAACAAAATAGGTTCCTAAGAGTGGATCACCTTCATCTCAGACACTTCCTATTCTAAATCTGTCAAGCGTTAAGAGTTCCTGACGTCATTTACAGGGCAAATGTAAGGAGAGAGAAAGGCGGTATATTTAGGGCGACTGGAGAAAGACAGAGAGAAAGAGATGCAGGCAACATTTCACAGAGAGAAAACCCCCAGAGGTCTTCTGTCAGTCTTTGCATTCGTACCCTCAGCTCTCAAACACGTTATTTATTCAAAGTCCCACAATTCACCAGGGAGCAGAGGAAGAAAAGGAAAAGGTATTCTGTGGAATAAAGCGCTACACTTTTTAAACACTAACTTTCACAAGGCACCTTGTTTCACACCTGTGTGTATTTTAACTCTCTCACATACTATTCCCTCAAGTTACAGAGCATGGTGCAGGAACTGAGCAATATGGTAAAGCAATGGAGAAACACTGTATTGGAATTTCTTGAAATAAATAGAAGTTCTTGTAAGGCAGCAAAACTGTAGTGTTAAAGTCTTAAGTAAGCTTTGGTTTTGTTTAAGTAAATTACTGCATCATTTACATAATCTAAAGACAGTATTTATTTTGTTGATGAATTAATAGTGTTTTTCATTGAACTGGTTAAAACTGAACATATCAGAACCTTTGAATGAATCATTGTGGTCACTTGTTTTGTTTCTTAATGAGTCAGTGTTTTGGCAGATTATTTGAATAACTTTCTGAACAAGTCTGCCTTTTTGAATGAATCATTGGAGTGAATGACTCAATGACTCACTCATAAACACAGTAACTTGCTATGTTCTGGAATGAGTGAGTTATTTTGAACAATTCGGTGGAGTTAATGACTCATTAAATCACTCGACAGTCATTCATGTAACTTGCATGTATATATTCTATTTAAAAGAAAAGAGCAATTAAAATATATTGCAATATTTAAATAAAATACAATTATTTCTGTAAATCTTACAATAATTACTTTTTATTAGATATTGAATGAAGTGTATCCTGTCATTGCTAATCTGAATATTTTCAAATTATATATTGCAATAATTAAAGCTTACAGTCTTCTGGCTTTTGAGATACCTCTGTTTGCCAACTGCCTTGAAAAATGAAGGAATGAAGGAGCATGACAATGAATTATGAGGAAATGAAGAGGAGGGTCAATATTGGAGAGTTTATAACTTTTAAAATCAGACTTTGGTTGCACTAATGGAAAAAAAGAGTGAGTTGGGAAAAGGACAGAGAGAAATGGTGATCCAGAGAAAGAACTCTGTAATTAATTTATGTAGCTGTAATGGAAAGAACGTTACATTCTGAGAAGTAAAACCTCCTAAAAAGTTTTTAGATCACATTTACACAGCGTTAATGGAAAAAGAAATAGAAATGTAGAGAGGTAGAAAAAATCTAAGACAGAATGACAGAGAGACAATGAAATATAGCAACAGAAAGACAACGAAAAAGAGAAAGGATTGATTAATTTATGATTCTGGGTGAAAGACTTAGTTTGGCCTTCCAGGCTTTTTTTTTCCCCTAGCTGCCTTTTCTGGCCTGCTGAACTTCATATTTAAATAACAGAAGCTCATGCCTATGTGACTACATCTTCATTAACTTTAGAAATTGTGTGTCAGATGTGTCCAGTAGATATCCCACGATGCCCTGAATATACTTATATCTACTAAAACTACAACACATACAGTCATTTAACGGCCCATTCCTTTTTACTCCAGTAAGACCCCAGCCCCCACATTAACAACAGGACGGTAGCATCAGGCCATCTTGAAACCATTTAATCAGGAAATGGTATAATTTGGGCATCTGGTTCCTATTGAGTACTGGGCTGCATTTTCTTCCTGTAATGCCGTGATAAAGGGCATCTGTGGCCAGCAGTAGGCGTCATACTCTGGCCAGAGCCCACTGCACACTCCTCCTGGGAGTTGGCCACGTTGGACCAAAGGCTGGTTTTACTTTTATTTAGTCTTGATTTAAAGCTATTTATTTTATTTACCTTTTGTTTTAATGTACATTTCTGGCCTTATAGTGCACAAATCTTTGGTGCAACCCAGAACTGCATGATACAAACTTGCTACACAAACTAAATTGTAATGCAAACTCAAAGTTCAATTCAATTCAATTCTAATTTATTTGTATAGCGCTTTTCATGATACATATCATTGCAAAGCAGCTTTACAACAAAGTAATGTTAACAGTATACAAAGTCAAAGTTGCGAGTCATCAAGTCAGAATTGTGAGATATAAAATTGGACTTTATAACTCGCAATTACAAGTTTATAAACTTTATACTGTATCAGACAGTATCAGTATAAATATAATGTACTGTAATTTAGATTTTTTTTCTATTGTATTTTCAAATTCTATTTTTTTTGGCCATATATTTCCATTGTGGATAATATCAGTTGTATTACAAAAAATATAAATATAAAAATATATCTGTATATCAGATTATGAAAGTACAATATGTAGCAAGCAGCGTTCACATTAACTAATGAAATGCAAATATCTGTTCATCTCAATCAAGAGTTGCAGATGTTGACCAGTGTTGTGATTGAGCTGGATTGTAAGGACAATTTAAGTAAATTTGGATATTTTGGCAGGTTTGCATGTAAAACAATCTTGAGCGGTGTAAAATAACTACCACATGGAAGTGATTTGGGGGAAAGGCTGGCGGTTTCCTTTAATGAATGGAGAGAATGTCAGAGATTCAGAACTGTACGATGGAGAGGAGGTGATAACCCTCGCTCTCTTTGCCCCACTGCAATGTCATTGAGAAATCAATAAAGCCTGTTTGTCCGTTAATTAATCTGCAGTCTGCACAGGACCGCTGTGTTGTGTGTTCTAATCAGCAGTGTCTGCGTTTCTTCCAATGCACTCTACCTCGTTTTCCAGTTCAAGAAAGGATAATTCTAGCAATGTGTATGTTAATCCAGTTACAAAAAGGACAAATAAGCGGTATTTATAAACCCAACGCTATGATGTCACTGATCCCAAACGAAACAGAGGGACTGAAGAGTGACAATAGCATTATCACAGTGGGATTACAGCAATAGGATTGAGATGAGATGAGGACATTAGGTGATGTGAATATTTGTATGTGTGTGTGTGTGTGTGTGTGTGTGTTCAGGCAACTGATAGTGAACTAGAGATGTATTCTGAAGTATTCTGGTTCTGATTTTTTTTTTTTTTTTCTTTTTTTAGCATTTTCAAGAAAGCACCAACCCCCAATAATTTATCCTAAATATACTAAACAACAACAAACTTTAGCAACAAGACAACATACAGACAACAATTTTATGAACTTTCAAATAAAAATAAAATTATGATTATGTAATATTATTATTATTATTGACTATTCATAAAGTTCAGGCTGTAGGACGAGTCTTAATGAAATATCAAATGGAAAATAAATTAATGAAAATTATGAAAATTATTAATATTAACTACTTTATAGGTTTATTTTTATATTGTGAAGATGGTGGTTCGAATATCATAATCATCATCGTAATTTTATTTTGCACAGTTCCTATAGTTTATCGTTTATGAGTCTGACTTTACTGAATTGTCAAATTACCAGTAGTAGTAATTATTATTACTGCGGTTGTTGGTGATTATATTATTAATGTATTTATTTATTTGACAATTCATTAAATTGGGCTGCATTAACCTATTAACCTCAGAACTAACCTCTGTTGTTGTTAACATGCATGTGGGTCATCACAGGTCGATCACGGCCCCTCAGTGTCAGATTAAAGCTGTAATCTGCCCCACCGCTGGTGACCTACTTCAGCTCGGTGGGCCTTGAGAGCGTGGGATTATCATATAATCCTACCTCATCACCCTCAAGTGGGCTGTCAGTCTTTGAGAAGAGACATCAGATGGTCAAGTCCACTTATGGAATGCTGACTCTTCACTCCTTATCCCGACCCTGCTTTGCTGCCATATCTCAAGGGGCGAAGCACAGGAATAGTTCATTGTCTCAGTTCAGTGACTGTTAATGGCGCACCTCAGCTAAAAATGAAAAGTTCGGTCGTCATATAGGCTGCTCACACTTATGCTACATAACTTTCAACTTATTTTTGTCCATTAAAACTCAATGGGGTCCAATGTCAGCGTCAGACAGAATATCTTTTTTTGTACTTTAAAACCTCTCTTGAAAATTGATTTTATAATGCATGCCATGACATTTGCTGTAAAACAGTTTGTCAGGTAATAGTGAATGTGCTTCATGTGGTTTTAATGCACTCAAAGTGATTTAATATGAGTTTTCAGGCAGAAAGTGCTTGTTAAGGTTCAATACTTCTTTATTTTGAAATGAAGAAACAGAACTCTGCTTCTCCATGCATAAAATTTTGAATTGAATAAAATGCATTTATTTATAAATATTTACTACATTTCTTTTCTTTTTCTACAACACGTTATTTCTGTAAAGTACTTGATGAGAATGAAGCATGTGGCAGCTATAATCTAACTCAACAAAAAGAACTGCATGTGGGTTTGCTGAGCTTTGCACTGAATCAAAAAATAAAAATGAATTAAAAAAAAACTCTTCTTTGTTATTTAAAGGATTTTAGAGTTGCTTATTTATTTATTTATGTATTTATTTGTGTGTGTGTGTGTGTGTGTGTGTGTGTGTGTGTGTGTAAGTGTTTTCCCAATATTTATTTTTTTTTTTTTTGCTAACCTTTTAAGTGCCCAAATTCTTAGTTTTCGATTTGAATAAATTGCTTTTAACAGTCCAAAATGAGTGGAATTAATTTCATAACGTCAAAGATTTGATGAAGTCAATACATGTGAAATAGCATACGCATGGCTTGGGAATTGAGACAACATTTTTTCCTGTCATGTGGAAAGGCAGCAATTAACAGGGGATTTCATCCCTTGTAAGCTATAATTGAGTTCAGGATGAGAAATGCAGGAGACATTTCAAATCCATCCTGGCCTACAGCCTGAATCTTTAGTGTGAGTGTGTGTGGAGTGTGTGCACTTAAGGAGGACAGATCCCAGCGGAGCAATTTTTTTGAATTGTGTTGTTTCGTCACCAAGCTGCGCTTCTCAGAACATGTTAAATGTTGACACATGTTAAATGTGTCTCTTAAAAACCGACAGTGACTGATACAGGGGTTTGTACTTTGTTTGTCACAGAGCTGCTTTTAAAAGTCTGAAGCCTGCTGTCATATCAGTAGTGATGTTTACGTTCTGTTCCAGTCTTCTGTTTCTTTGTCTGATGTATCTCCATTATTTCATGTTACCTCAAAATAAGGAAGCCTTGAAATTAAAACAGCACTGTGGTCAGAGAAATCTTCCAGAACATGCTCTCCTTCTTGACCTCAGTTCGGAGATTTTTCTTTTATCAAAATAACTGTAAACAGATTGCTGTCTTTCCTCTAAAGGAAGCCAAGACTGAAGGTCAGTCTCAAGGAATAATTATATTATTATAGATATATAGGTTTTATAGACATAGATAACCTAAACATGAACATTTTGTAATTTGCTCAACCCTGTACGACGTGAATTGAAGCGTACAAAAATATGGTAACGACATTTTAGGTTTTACGGGTTTTATTTTAAACTTACAGTTAAATACAGTAATTTTATTAACTGATATGTTAATATACCAACCTATTAAAGCACTGTTTTGTATCTTTAAATTACACTGAACACCATTTGTTACAGTCCATTACACTGACCAAAAACTAATTTTACAATAATTTACCATTAACCATTTAACAAGTTTTTACTGTAGCATTTTCACAGTTTTTTACCATTAAAAAAATCACTGTCATTTTTTACAGTGTATGCATGCACAGTGTGCACAATCATGTATAAATTTAAGAAAAGGCATTTTACATTTATATATTAAAAATATGTATATGTTATATCATGTGCATGTGTTACGAATAGAGGACGCGAGGTGTGCAAGCTCATGTGCAAACAGTGTTTAATAGAGTCTGTGTCAGGGTACAGAGGTAGATCGCTGGCTGACAACGTTATCAGAGACAAAGACAGAGGCGGAGGGTCGAAATACCAGTTGACTGAGTCCATGGGGAAGAAGCAGAGGGGAAGTCCAGGTTAGGGCAAAATTGACAATGGGTAATCCAAAGAAAGCAACAGGAAACTAGGAAACACGAATGACACGTAACAGGCAACAACAAACCGTGACAACATACAGACATTTCCGGGTTAAATACACATGAATCTAGGTCAGTGGGAGGAGTTAAACAATGTGTTGCTGTGGCAGCATGTATGTATGTATGTATATATATATATATATGTATATATAAGTTAATATTTTCAAAATATATGTTGTATGTGTGTGTCTATGTACATAACAAACACACTAAACACTATATATTATGCAAAATAAAAAAAAAATAATAATAATAAATTAAATTGGATGCGATTAATCATGGAGATTCAACTAGAAATCAGTAGCTACTGGGAGAGGTTAGAAAAAGACACAAAAACAAAAGTGAGTGAGTGAGTTGAATTTCAGAACCGGATCGACTGATTCACTGATAGATCCAAAAGAAAGATGCATTCATAGTGTTGAATGACAAAATCAGTTTAGAACTCACAGGCTGTCTGTGAACACACACTAGGGAAGATGTTTTTTTCCCCCTTGAGGTAAAGCGTATTATTCTAATGTCGGTTGTCACTCTACGCTAAAGCATCATATCCATGAGAGATCTTAAAAGCATTAGTGGGGTGGATGGGTGCCTAGTTAATTATAGTAAGATTAACACAGCAGCACTCAGAAGTGATCTTAGTGATTGAAACCACTTCGAGAAGTGTGTTAACAACACGTCTGATATGCTCCTCCAAAGTTGTTCAAGGTTATCCTGTTGTTGAAAGCACTTGTCACTTACGTTTTTCCCATCATTCCATTCGCTCTATTCTTCCTTTTAAGGCAACAATTTTTTAAAGCGACACAGCTTCCATTATTACTGTTGTTATTACTGGTCTGAGAGAAATGAGTGGTGGATTGAAATTGTAACCTTAGAAACAGTGGGTCACTGTCAATCACTCATTTACAGAGCCACTGCCGCTTTCCATTTTCACACTTTCTATTTACCTTCTGTATCCTCAGAGGAGTAAATTACTGTGCCAAAACTACCAGGACAATAAAATGCGTTAAACTGCCTCCTTTCACAGTCCTCAAATACTCACTGTCACTGTCTAGAAATATGGTTCAACCAGAAGGTCTGAAAGACACTGAGTAATTTTAATACTGAGGTATCTGTGCGTGTGTGTTTTACTCTTTTATGTCATTGTTTATATTTTCTGTAAGTGTTACAGTGAAACACTTAAGGCGGCAATTTAGGAAGTTGTTGTAATTGTATCCTGAGGCACAGATCGACATACATGGAGCTATAGAGTGAACATGGTGAAAGTTTTTCAAGTCACAAGTGACTCAGATTTTAAGGATGATTCTGTATCATTTAGTTAAATATTTGTGTTCTAAAACTATTAAGTCTCTGCAGAAAAGGTGAAACTGATGTCTAGATAGCTTTTAAGTCTCAAAAGATTGTGTTTTGAGATGCCAAAAGTGGGTATGCAAGACAGGTTAATATGTACTGGCAAAAAAGTGGCACCTTGGCAAGTGTGCAGCCATTATGGCATCACATCCTGGCAGGCACAGGAGTATTTCTCTGCAGTTGTGCCTTGGGGTTGATCACAGCTCTGATCCTAGAGGCTAGTTTGGCTGGTATACGTTCTCAGTGCTTAGGAAGGTTATTCGAGTAATTCACATCTAAAGAGGTGCTATAATCGCTTATCATTAGCAGGACCGTGAGGTCAAAAGCTTAGGGATCCCTCAACTTCATAGCGTTATGACTTGAACTGATACACATGCTGTTCAAAAGTTTGGATTTTTATGGTCAGAATTTAAAATACCTATTAATTTTCAATATATTTTATGGATTATACATATTATTCACAAGATACTTAATACATTTCTATTCTATTATTAACAGTAGTGAAAACATTTTTAAAGAATCATAAAATAAAATAAAATAAAATAAAATAAAATAAAATAAAATAAAATAAAATAAAATAAAATAAAATAAAAT
>JAUCNO010001509.1:50372-65700 GCA_032353835.1 Enteromius viviparus
TACTAGGAATTTGTGCTCTGCATTTAACCCATCCAAGTGCACACACACACACAGCAGTGAGAAGTGATCAACCACACACACACCATTGATCAAGGGTCTCACCTCAGTCGTGGTATTGAAGGTGGAGAGAGCGGTGGCTATTCACTAACCCTACCCACAATCCCTGCCAGACCTGCGACTCAAACCCACGACCTGTGGGTTAGAAGCCCAACTCCCTATCCATTAGGCCACGACTGCCCCCAGTCAACCCAGCTGGTTGCTGGTGCCTCATCCTGTGTGATAGGGCCTTAAAACGAATTGTGTCTGTGTGAGAGACAGACTCACAAAGGGGTGTAACATTTTCTGTTACACCAAATACACAAAATAGCGATTTTTAAAATAGTTTTAATATGACCCCTTTAAACATACACAAAACACATTCTCTTTAAAAAAACATAAGAAATTTATTACAGAAGTTAGTTACCAGGAAAAAACGCAGTACTTAAAAATGGGCATGACAGAAACCTAAACATGTAAATGTAACAAAATGACAACAATTTTTTTTTTTCTGATTTCACAGTATTTGCTATTTGTAGATGGCAAATTAGGTCATACACAGCAGTTCATGTATTATCAAAAACAGTTTTAGATTTGAAATCCTTTTTAACACTTTTTACAATATGTTCAAAAAGCATTGATGCTAATAAAGAGCACAACACTGTTACCTTGCAGTGAACACAGCTTGACATCAATAACAATTTTACATCAAAGAACGGATATGATCACTTTAACACAACCCACAATATTTCAATCCCCATTTCCTCAGTCTAAATACTGCAGAATTCGAGCAATTATTAACTACACTCATAGCCGAATTACCAAACAGGCCAGCAAGCATATAAGAACACTAGAGCAGAGAGGGGGCCCAGAAAAGCACTATTTCCGAAGCTAATATTAAAATTATGAACACACTGGTTTGTGTTTTACAATTTACTGCAGGTTGTTATTCTGCTCATTATTTACCTATAGTGTCTAATGAACCGGAAAGCCTCACCCATAGGCTTCTGTTGGCCTCTGTTGTTAATCAACCTTTAACATGATAGTAAGCAATATTGCTATTCATATATATAGACATTTTTAATTATTATTGAATTTATTTTAATAGAGAGCAATAGTTCAATAAATCACACATTTTAAAAATGTATTTGTTTAGTTATTGCCCTGCTGTACAAAAAAACAAACAATCCGAGACCTCAAAACTCAGTTATGTACCACTGTCTTTTTTTTGTTTGTTTAGTTCATGTTCTGCGTTCTACCTCCTTCAACCCGTTCCCTCCAAACTGCACCATTGTGTGCTGATGCTCTGCGGAGAGAAGCAGCAAAAGTGGCTCTGTGGGCTCCAATGAAACTTCAGTACAAAGGATGGATTCTCTAGTGGGCCAATCATCAAGCTGGAAAAATCAAGATCAAGTGGTCATTCCTCTAGATACAGTAATTTAGGTCATCACATCTACATATGGTGGTTTGGGGTTCTTTCTTTGCTTGTTTTTTTCTTAACCAGGTCCGAAAGATGCATCCTACACTCATTGGAAAAACATACAGTACATGTACCTACATTTTTATTAAATGTACTCCAAAGACGTTCTAAAATGAACTCCAAAACAGCAGCAACTCATTTTTTTGATCGGGTATTACTTCCATAAGAGACACAAGATGTGCAGCAATCAATGTAATATCATTTTGCAGAAATGTTGTCACAGGTGTGCATTTCCAGTGATCATGAAGTAAAAAACAATTACCAGTATATTGGGAATGGTCTCCCGGTGGCAAAAGATTTGTTTGATCTGTGGACCAAGATGTGTTGACAACCATCCCAGAATAAAAGCCACGGTAACTGCTACCGCTACAGCAATGCTCACCATCACCAGCGTCATATAGTCAGATGTCTGCTCTGAGAAGGAAATCCAATGTTAATGTGAAGCTCAGAATTGTATATTACTGTATTTATAATCTTGCCTTTTCTTTTTATAGTTGTCGTCCCCATGTCTTATTTCGTATTGTAGTTATTATGTAACTAAATTTATTTCCTTCAACCGACTACACCCTGCAGTGATCACTCACTGGGTATGATGACACATTGTGTGTCAATGCTGCAGCTCTTGTTAATGGCTTCTAATCGTGCTTCTGCCTTGAAGCACATCTTCTCTTTCCCTTGATGGGCAGCAATGGAAAAATGATATGGATAAGCGCTGATCACATGAATTAAGGCCTGCAAAGACATGCATCATGTCAAGTAGGCCTTTGTTTGGACAGCAAAGTGTATTTTATACAAATGCATCTGTCACTCACAGTCTTGTTTTTTGTGCTAAAAGAAATAGGCTGTCTGCCTTATCAAGGTCCACAGGCATTTGTTAGCATCAGATATATTTGATTACATAATGGTTACAAAATTCAATTTTGAAAAGATTCTCACATTCTGTTCGTCCCCCTCCTTCCAGACTTTAAGCTTTACAGTCATATCAGAAAGAGTTGTGCTAACGTCCACCTGGATGGGATCCCCCTCCACATTCATCAGCATTTTTGGAACCAGTAGCACTGCTATAGACACAAAAACGTTAGAGGGTTAGCTTCCAGCTATTTCAGAAATTTCTCAGATTTAGTAAAAAAATAATGCTCAACTGTCTCTTCTGTTGAAGGTCACTGGCAGATGTGTCCATGATTTCTGGCCATCACAGTTTGTTTTTATGCGGATAGTGTAGTCAGAGTTGGAGGCCAGGTCATGGGTAAGGTCACACCTGTTTTCACTGATCTCTTGGCAGTCATAAGCATCCACCCATGTTCCGTTAAGACTGTATAACTCATACTCCCTACAGTCAGAATCGTTATTTAAAATTATTTTATAAACTCAACAAAGTGCAGACATCATCTTGCTCAAAACTGACTTGCAGTCTATAAACCAGAACATAAAGTGACAAAAATTTAACTATTTAGCAGACACTTTTATCTAAAGAGGACAACAATTAAAACCAACAACCAAGCAATAATATTTAATATATGGGTCATTCATGTTATGCAGTGACTTTTCTGTCTCTATGATTTTCGTACTCATAGTTTCTCTTAAATAGTCACATAAGTTATATAGGTCTAATTTATCACTTAAACTGTGATAATAGACATTAAAAAATATTATTTAGTTTTTACAAACCTTTTAATTGATATATCTGTTCAATTTGATCATGTCCTCAGTGCAAAGTAATCAACTTCCACTAGAAATATAAACCATGAAATGATTTTTGTACAATTTTATTCATTTACAGTGTCTCTAAACTCATTTTCCACCCTGTTAGGATGTACTTCCTCGCCTCCCAAAATAGACTACAATTCCACTCAGATAATTTTCAAGAATTGATATTGGGGGTTACCCTTTCAGTCTAATCACTTCGACGTTACATATGTGTAACGTTTCCGTTCCCTCCTTCAGGGAACGTGGGTTACGTTCGTAACCTAGACGTTTTTCCCCCCGCTAGAATTCAACTGTACAAATGGAAGTAAATGTCACCTCTCACTCATACCTTTTTTAAGTTTTCCTGCTTGTCCCACTCTTAAAGTTCCACCCTGTTAGGTTATATTATGGAGAATTTTTGTCCGAACAATAAAAACATATCTGACATAGTTACAAATGTTATGTTCTGTAAAAGGTTAGAGAGCTAAATGTTGATCATGTAGCTCTCTAATTTAGTTTAATTTAATTTTATTTAATTTAGCTCAAAATGTTCCACCCTGTTAGATTCCACCCAGTTTTTATAGACTGTGGAATGTGAAACTAAAAGGGTGGAAATTCTAATAGAATACCGAAAATGGCATGTGTTTCTTATATTTAAACACGTCACTATTTTGGTAGAATGCTGAAAACATGTTACATTTTTTCAAACATTTTGAAGCCAAAATGTTACCGAATACCAGAAATGACCCTTAGTAGTCTTGGTTAGTCTAATGTGGCAAGAGTTTTTTGTTTTTGTTTGTTTGTTTCAATAAAAAAGAAGTAGAAAGAAATGAATAGAGAATGCTAGTGTTAGAGGGTCCTTTTATATAAATAAAAGAAAGTCGAATAGATTTCAAGTGTTACAGGGTCAAGTTTAAATAGATAGGAAAATAGCTAGATAAAATAAAGCAGACATAAAGGAAATAATATGAATAATGTAAAAAAGAATGCAGAGTTTGCAGTTAATGACAGCGTTATTGAATTGAATCTAGTCAACATCCAAATCGTTTAAGATTAATAATGACAGATGTAAAAAAAGTGGGGTATTTTTGCTTACCCTTGAAATTGCACTGAGTAGTTGACATTGGAACAGGATGCTTGCAAGAGGCTCCATTTCAGGATGTGCATCATGTTTACAGAATGCATTGAGACATTCAGAGGTGTGCATAGTGAACTTGAAGCTTAAATCAATGACCAACATTAACATTTGTTATTTATTTGGTAAAAAGTTAATCTCACACAAATACTGATTAGCACTTCACAGTCTTTGCATGTACCTGTTCAATATTTTAGAAACATCATAATAGTGACAAATGAAATATTCAAGAAGGTAGGCTAATGTTCAGATAAATATTTCAAAATAAGTAAAATGTACAAAAATATGACTGCATAATGATTGTGTGAATGCTAAGCATCAGTAAACTAAGCAGATATATGGTATATGTTCTTATAATATTAGGATAGTTTTAATAAGTAAGATAGTTTTACTGTAATGCACAGTGGCTGAGAGGTTGTACTTACAGTTAATGGTAAAGTATAGAAGCAGAGGAAACAGACTCCTAATCAAACTACTGCTCATAACCTATTCTTCTCCTGTCTCTGTGAACACCAGCTATGGTCCAAGGGTTTGCCACTTTCCTTTTTCAAATAAAACAACCCTTGAAAAATCACGTTGTTGTGAAAAGGAGAGTCTCAGTCTCAGTGACTGTAGGTGTCTTCGTCTTCTCTGCTCCTTGTAAACATGGCGAACGAAAAAGGTGCAAAGAACAGCATAACTCGTCGGGCAAGATACCTCACATCCACTGAAATAAACCAGTAAGACCTGTTTGAAAATTACGGTTGCATGTGTCTATATGAAACTAAATGAAAATATGTTGAACAGGAGGAGGAGCAGTAATGTGTTGTTAACTATTATTGAGAAAGTAAAATCATTTCAGACTGTGGGTGGATGTCCTTGTGTTTCACATTGTAACGGAAGAGGCGAGAGACATGCGGATTCATAGGCAGACAGTTTATTCTCACACAGAGTAAACAGTAGCAGAGTCGGAGCAACATCAAACGGGCATATCAAACACAGTAGAGTAATCCAGTACACAAAGCGAGGGTCGAACGAGGAGCAAACGTAATCCAGAAGGGCAAGACCAAGTCATAAATCTGGGTACAGGCGTGGTCGAGAACGAAGAGCAAAGCAAACACGGTAAACAAGGATGGCTGGATGGGAGAAAACACTGGGTTCATTCAATATTGGCCAGCGACTAACACATACACTTCCGGGGCATTTATACACAAGACAGGGACACTGAGGGGCGGAGAACACATTAGTTACCAAGACAACACAAGAGGTGGGTGGAGACAGAGTACACAGATATATAAGCCATGGGGAAAACAGATATGAAACACTTATAGTTCACGAAAGCTGGAGTGCCAATAGCAATATTTTGCTGGCAGCTCCAGCTGGGCGTGACACTGTGAGCTTGCAGCGGAGAGAGGAGGATGTTATCCCAGGAGTCATACTATATTTATTTGAGTCTCTACCTGCTGGGAACTGAGATGGTGACATGGATGTTCTCAACTTACACCAATGGTAAAACTTCTCTTTTAAAAATATTGCTGTTTACTATTGCTGTATTTTGTGGCATCAATTTTTGTAATAACAATTTGCAAGATTTTAGAAAGTGTGTTACCTACAACAGTAGCTTCAAACAAAACCAAAGCTAATGCTCAAGTTTTTTAAAACAATCCTTAACAAATATACATTTCTGGATGGACTGTAGGTTTATTTTTCTTTAAGAATGTGAATACTGTGGCTCTGTGTTCTAATCAGAACATTTCTGTTTGTTTTAAACTCCTGGCAAGCACCACACTGGCTTTAGGAGTTTAGGATTGAAGTTATTTGACCAATGGCAGAAAGGCCATGTTTGCAAAACCTGTAGCTATCATTATTGCATATCTCCTTGTTGGAACCTTTAAAGTTTTAAAGTTTTTGTTTTAAAGCCTAGATGACCACTGTCAGCTGAAAAAGTCATCACATTACCATTTCATACATTTTGATGAAAGATTATGAAGACGGACATTCACAACTGTGTACTAAAGACTCGGAACGTATTAAAGCAAATACGACCAAGCGGGCGGAAATATGAAATAGCATGAGCAAATGTTCTTTGGTAAAATACCCGCTCTCCATGACAGGAAGAGCTCATGCTTTGCTTGTGCTTAGTTTTCTTTCATGTCATGTTCAATTGTGTATCTTCTCTGAAAATCACCCAGGTGAATGCACAATCAAGGCATGTCTCTCGCTGCCCACATACCCAGGACATGCCTCCGGGCGTATGGGGGCAGGTTACTCGGGGCTGAGCTGTCAAGTCGACTAAAGCAGGCAGGTGTAGGGCCGACTGCGAGGTCTGGATCAGGCTTTTAGGAACCCTAATGGCCACAGCAAGCATAATGGCTTTTATTGTCTGGAGGTTGTCCCACAGAGACATCACCCCGACCAGTCTCTACTTTTCCTTTTATTTATAACAATCCCCTCCCAGGCTGACACTGGGAGTGGGCGGCTTTCATCATCCAAGCTCTCAATTGCCTACCTTGTCAATTTGTCTCTTCAGGTTCTGTCCTGTTGTTTAATTCCGTTTCTATTTGTGTCCTTTGGACATGTTTATGGAGAAAAAAAAATAAAGGTTCCAAAAAGGTTTTTTTTAAAAGCGATGCAATTGAAGAACCATTTTGGGAACTTTATTGTGAGATTTTTCTATATTATCAATACTCCGTTTGTGCAATGGAAAGGTCCTTCATGGAATTTCAACTGAAGATGATGTTTGAGGGACAGGGCAGGGAAAACATACAGCAAAACATCTAATTCCATCACAAAGTGTTTCTAAAGGAAGGTGTCATCTGTTGGCATAATAGATTCTTGATTATTTTTTTCTAAGGTGAAAAAGTAACCTCATTGATTTCTTCCAGGAAACTAGACCTTGGTGTAATTCTCTCTATAGATTAGGACTGATTGAATGGGAGAGCATCCATCTAAAGGATTCCCTGGCTGTAAACATGAGGGTGAAGGACTGATTCCATTAAACCTGTGGCTTCTGTGGTTTATCTTGGACCCTTGAAACGTGTCAAGGCTTAGGTTTTCTTTCTGTGGCAACATGTTATAAGTGCAACTATAGCTACATCCAAAGTTTTAAAGAGTGGAGTGCTGAAAAGATCATTTTAACAACAGAGTTGGGCACATTACTTTAAAAAAGTACAACTTTTCACAAATTGTCAGAGTTTGTGTTTAGCTTCCTTGTGTTTTGCTCCACATGTGTCCGCCCTTGCCCATATTTGGTATTTCCTGTGTCTATGTTATTATTGGTTAATTTACTTCCAGCTGTCTTTCCCAGGTGTCCGAGCTTCTGTCCTCATTAATATGTGTATTTAAGCAGTAAAAAAAAAACATTACAAACAAGTTGTTGCATTTCAAGTCCATATTAATCCTTTAATAAATAATGTCTGTAGTATCTTGTCTTTTATTAATGGCAGGTGTTTGGTTACTTGCACATATAAATAAATGTATATAAATAAAACTGTTGTGACCGTTTACAGTGAAACATCCCAATGCATATACAGTAATGACAAATTAATTAACTTCAAGTCTTCAAGTTACGAATCTCTTGTTCTTTATCTTTCTTTGCGCAAGAGACAAAGTGATGGCAACCCGTGTGCCATTAACTACACTGCGCATTCATTCAGATGGACTGAAAAATAAAATTCTAATACTATCATAATAAATGATAGAAACGCCACATCTTAATTTCAATAACAGTAACGACGTTGTAATGGATAAAAACAAAAATCCGTTTGATTACTCGTTACTGAACAAATTACGCAGTTATTAATGCCATTTATTTATTAGGCCGTTATTCCCATTACTGGTTAACAAGGAGCATCTGAACTTCTCTAGATGAATATTTGTGGTGTGCTTTATTTTTTGAGTTAGAATTATGTCTTTCAAATTATGTCAATTGAATATGTCAGAAATCATTCAAATATTTGGGTTTGGTAAGAAATAAGTCTTATGCTCAGCATAAAGGCTGCATTTGTTTGATTAAATACACATTAAAAACATGACCTTTTATGTGATATGTGTTTGCAAAGGCAAGCTTTTCTCTTCAGATCATTTAGAAATCATTCTAATATGCTGATTTGTTCAAACAGCATTTGTTACAATCAGTTGCCTAATATTTCTTTGTAATCAGTGATATATGTTGTAGCATTATTAACCTTTTTTTTAAATGGCAGTATAATCTGTGTACAGTATATGTTAGAATAAGTCTCATAATTTTGCCAAAAAACAAAATTTTTATCAAAGCCAACATGAATAGACCTCAAATTGGGGTATCATAATCATAATTATAATATTAGAAAGACTTTCCTTTCCTTTCTTTTTTCCTTCAGCACATACAGTAATACTCAAAATGTGTGTCTGGGTTAAAATGACTTGATTCAATGATGCAGGTCGCATTTGCACTTCTACCTGTCAAGTAGTTGGTGGATCGGCATCAAAGCGTAGTGGATAAACATATTTGCACCGTTCAAGTTGCTTTGAATAGAAATATCACTCCAATAACATCCATCCAGAGGTGAACATTCCATCCTGATGGACCGGCACACATACAGCTCTGCATTTATAAGGAGTCTCACTGACCCCAATCATTGCTCTTCTTCTGCAGGAAAAAAAAACCCTTTAAAGAACCCTCTTGAACTTCCATAGCCCTTTCCTTTAGAGACTCTTCCTCTCAGGAATCTTTTTGACAGCCATTAGCGGCCATTCAGAGGAAGATACGAGAAAGGGAACGCTGGGTAAGATCCTTTAAGAAGTATGAGAGTGTTGCTTATTTTGCTTTCTAGAATGGCAGAGTGTGGACCTGGAGACCACCGGGGAGCTTGTAGATGCTTGCTTGCCTGCTTCTTTTGTTTCATAAAACAACAAAGCGCTATTTTCAGGGACCCAAATCCACCGTGGATCGCAGATATGGGAAAGGGAGAAACTGATGTGCCATTAAGAAGCTTTATTACTTTTTTATCAGTAGCAGGAGGATAAGCCCGGGGTTTGAGAGTGGACCCAATGGGGAGGGAAGAATAGAGAAGTGTGAGAGAGAGTGGGATGGGTAGGGGTCAAATCCCAGCAGCCTTCAGGCTCTCACTATCAAAGAAGGATGGGCGGCAGCTCAGAGTCAACAGCAGGATTTTACGGGGATAAGATCTCTTCATCCATCATTCTGACATGCCATCAACATTTTTCCCACTCCATTTTTCTTTACATCAATCATTTTATATGCCAGTAACAATAGAGGCAACTGTGGAAATAGTGCATTTGATTACTTATAGCTTTATGGATTTTCTATACAACTCAATATCTGAAGGAGTGTAACAGCAACTTCTGTGACACGATGTCCTGGGACTGTTTTTTTCTTGATCCGTATTTTAACCAACAACTGTACAGCTGAAAGTGTGTAATGGCACTTCTGTACAGCTTCTTTAAATCTCCATTTGTTTGTTGGTTTCCCTCATTTGCTTTATTCTAATCTGTTTTACACACATAATGGACTGCAGCTTTAAATCATCATATTCGACTCTAGCAAAATATGTTTTGTCTAGAAATACGTCAGGGATTAAGATCAGTCATCCGCCACGGCTAGATTTTCTCAGCTTGGTTGTGTTATAGTACACTTGTTTGTCAGTAGTGACACTTGTAAAGTACATAATTCTGCGTGACAGGCAGGAAAATGAAATACTGGACGGGTTTGTCTAATCAATAATTGCAGTGATTGATTAGGAATAGAGCTCGACAGTTGAATTGATTGACTTTTGAAAGTTTGTGATCCATCTGAGGACTGGTTGGTTTTGTTAAAAGTGTTTTATGTAGAATTGACCTAGGTATTGCATTCTATTTGTAAAATTTTGGAGGATTTTTTTTTTGCCTGATCCCTCCTCCTTAGACTTTTTCACGCACAGGTTGCCAGATTAACGACACCAACAGGAACGAGTGCACATGACTATGAATGAAATGCATTGCCCACAAACTGGCATCCCAGGGTGCTGAAACACAGTTGGATAAACTGGCAGTGGGTGGGTTACACCGATTAAAACAAGCACAGACACATGTTCAAAGACGCTGACTGTTTTTGAGATTACCAATATGTTATCTCAGCATGTTTCTTAAAGATCTGCAAACCTATTATGGCTCTGGAAACATACATGCATTTATGCCACCTCTGTGCACTAAGCCTGTAATATATGCAACAGTTTCAGCTCAAGAGTTGTTAATATTTTGAATGTTTTTAAACCAAGACTGCATTTATACAAGTAATGAATAAAACTACAATAAAACAGTAATATTGTGAAATATTGTTACAAGTTGAAGCACATTTTTTCTACTGTAATAGATTTTAAAATTGTAATTTATTCCTTTGATGCAAAGCTGATTTTTTTCCAGCCATCACTCCAGTCTTCACTGTTACATCCTTGCATATCATGCTGATTTAATGCTCAATATGTATGTCATGTTATTATAATGTTGTGCTGGAAATATTTTTGGATGCATATTTTATACAGTCTGTAATTTTTGTATAATTTATTACGGATTTATACTTAATTAGTTTGTGATAAATTTAGTATTAGGGTAAAAGGAATATGTGTAGTCTAACTAAATGAGGTTATGAAGATTGCATGTAAAATAATTAGACAAGTGCGCTGTCATTAAAAATGCATTTTATTATTTTTATTATTAATTGTTGTATATTTTGTATAGCGCTGCTTGAAATGTCATGTCAGCTACCCACATATGCACTTATCACTTTTTACTTTTCTTGAAATGTTCTTTATCTATTAGCTCTGTCAGTCAAACACACAATGTAGACAATGAAGTATATACAGTACTAGACTGAAAATAACAATATGATAATGTTTGCTGAAAGTCGGTGTACAGTACAAAAAATCAAAGTGAGGCCTAGAGTCAGGTGCTTCTTCTTTTGCCTAAGCAGTTAATCTTTTAATAATGATTTTTAATCAATTATCTTTCCTCAACAAGTTTAAACGTTTAGCGCAATAAAGAAGAAACTCTAAAACAGCTTCTGGCATCTCTTGTTTTCCTTTACCCCGTGTTTGAAAAGAACTAATCGTTGCTGAAATCCCCACAGGCTGTGTTTGCATAAGGTTAAGATGCTAAAAGTTCCTCAGGGTCTTTTTTTTTTTAATTGGTTGCATATTCATGGCATCTTAGGGAGGAATTGTATGAATAAATACTTTTTTTTTTCTTTGGCTTGAAATCTGCTCTCCCTGATTCACCTTTGATCACACAACAAAGCGGAGCAGAAGCTGCCCTCTCTGAAGCGCTGTGGGCAGAGACAATGTTTAATCTCTCTTTCATTTCCTCGCTTGCTCTTTCTGCTTGGAAACTACGGGCCAGGCCCGTGCCTTCCCACTGGGTCCATCCAGTGTTTATTTCAAGGCAATAAAAAGTAAGAGACTTCTTGCTAGGCCTGCTCCACTTCCAGCTGTCTGACACACAGCCCTAAATAGACACAGCGACCCTTCGTGCCGGTTGCATATTGATGTTGGGATTTAGTAGTGATGTGGGACACACCAGCAATTGAGGATCAATTAACTGTCAACCTTATTTTGGTGCAAGGTAAAAAAAGTTGTAGATTAAGAATGCACAACAAATAGCATCAGTAATCTGTTGATATTAGAATTTGTTTATGTGGAGGATTTTGGATTTCTTATTGCATGCTCATTTTTATCATTTATATATTTTAGTTTTGCCAGTATCTAATCCTAACAGACAGTTAATCGGTTAAACTGTCAATAATTTCAGACAATTAACGTAGTGTAATCCTGTTTAAATGAATATGCATTTTTAAGACTATGTTATAATATATCATCTATTTATCTATAAAAATATGTCTGGTAAATTTACAGTTTATACACATAATGTTAAAGTTTTAATTTAACTTAAAATTTTTAAGTTTCTATTCATTATCAGTTTCCACAAAAAATAAATAAACAGATAAATAAAATAATATAAAAAAGAAGAAACAGCAGCACAACTAAAAAACCTTTAACTAAGAAATGTTTATTGAACATCAAAAGCAGCATTTCCCAACACGTCCCTCTTCGCCATTGGTCAGGTAAACAGATAGCCCCGCCCTAAACTGATGCCATTGGTTAAGCCACCGTTGCAGTGTTGATGTGGACAGTTCAGTGTTTTGCTCACTCTGCCGGTGTTGTGCCGAATTATGACTCCCCTCGTTAAAATCAATAGTACCAATAGTACCTACCAATAGTAATCTTAACCCCACCCCTAATCATAACCCCTCCCCCACACCTAACACTAAACCTACCAAAACTAGGGGAGTCATAATCTGGCAGGGGACCAAAATTCAATGCATTAATTTGACAAGATTTATTAACTAATGAAGTTTATAAAAGAATGTGAATTAAGTAAGAGAACAGAACATAATTCATATTTTCATACTTTATTTATTTATTTATTGTGTATTTCTGTTTCCCCTTTCTTCTCTAATATTGATTATGAACATCTTGATCCACACTCACGTCCAGTAATGCAGCCAAATTCTCTATATAATGGTTTTCATTTATATTATTTATATAACCCATCTAACCAGCTCTCCCTTGTAAAACGTTAAGCTGCATTATTTATAATCATCTAATGAAATCAAATACAGATAAGATAGACAATGGCTGTAATTTCGGTCGTATATGCATACAAAGAAGCGACAGAATATGTTTTAACTGAATTAAAGCTCTGCTGCTCTCAGCCGCTGGCAGAATAGAGAAGGCACAGAGGAAGCAGGGTGTGACCTTGCGCTTCAGTGCCAGTGCGTCACAGAGACTTCCTGAGGTTTGGTGCGTTGCTGTTTTGTTTCTTTTTAAGTAGCTAAAAGGGAATGTCGTTAAATCTAGTGACAAAGTCGCTAAATTGGCAACACTGCAACCACCATTAAAACTCCAAGGAAGAAGAAGGAACTTTTCGCCGCAATATGGCCTCAACTTTAAAAAATATTTATTTTTTAAAAAAACTGTTGGAAAAGAAATTCCTTTTATTTTGCTCTTATTGATGTGTTGTTTACATTTGCACGGTAAGATATTTGTGCTAGTTTCACTTTCTGATGTTAACCGCTACGTTTTTTGCTGTTAAAACAACCACGTTTTCAGTCAAAACAGGTTATGGGACAAAACAAGCTGTAGAAGGATGGTGTGATTAAAAAATGGGCAGCCTCTTGTCAAAATGCTTGTCGGTGAAAGTGACGCAGTTTGTTTATAACTATTTGACACACATACATAAATACATAAATGATTTCAAATGAACAGGAATGTAACGTTAAATTCTAAAGGTTAAAAACTGCAGGACCAAAAACTGAAATAAAAAAGCTTCCAATTGGGAATGTAACAGTTGGGAAGTACAAAAAGAAAAAAAAAATTATGGCTGTTAAACTTTATTAATTATAAGGTTGAATTTGAAAATTCTGGATTGTGTGAACCTACATATCATAATCATCCATCAGACAAATGACATCAACCAGTGCTTAACAAACATAAGCCTTATGAACAACTGCCGCAAAACGTTTTAAATGATTAGCCGTAGAACAACGTAACACATTAACTATCATTGTAGACATTTCTGAATTGATTGATGTTATTTTGTCTACAGTTAATGTCTGATATCTGAACAGTGTTATGCAGGACAGTACTAAAAAAAAATAACATGCTGTGATTTGTACAATAATCATGAAGTTGTAGGTCATTCATGAGAATGATGAGTTTATTTGTACATCAGCGATGTCTTGCTGTTTGTTTGTGTGTTACATTAAGAAGTAAGCATTGCTTTACCAGCTGAATAGTCATTGTCATCTTTATAAGATACATTTTCAACGCTTTCCTGTTGTATCTTTTTTATATATATTTTCGGCTTACAATTGTGTGTTAATTTTTTTCTCAGGTGTGTCTGGTGTTGGATCAGATGAAGTCAGTGAGGTGTCAGTGAAGGAGGGAGGTTCAATCAGACTAGAATCTGATGTGAAAACAAACCAGCAAGCCCAAATTACTTGGTCTTTTAATGACATCCGCATAGCTCAAATCACTGGAGATTTCAGCATGATCTGTACAGATGTTCAGTGTAGTGAAGGCACTGAGAGATTCAGAGACAGACTGAAGCTGGACAATCAGACTGTATCTCTGACCATCACGAACAACAGAACCACAGACTCTGGACTTTATCAACTTAACATCAGCATTAGAAACGACCGTTACAGTCAAAAGACTTACAGAGTTAATGTCCAAGGTGAGTAATTATGTTAAAAAACAATCTTGCACATTTAAATGTCCCCCCCATCCGCTCCACACAGTACATTTTTTAGTAAGTGCATCCGCTTTTTCAGTAAATTTACACTGGCGATTTACAATATACTGTAAATATATTGGCTAGACCCAACATAAGCATAAACAATGGAAATAACTGTACTTGCAACAGTTTTGTTGCAGAGCATAATTTTGTGATTAGATCTCATGTTGTATACACTGCTTAAATAACAGAGAACATTTGTAACAGACTTTAGTAAGACTTATTTCTTCGTTTTAATTTATTTTGTATTGCCTTTCGTAAATTGAATGTGTTTATTGTTTAAGGATCGCAGTATTTCCGTTTTTTTACAGGGGACTTTTTTTTTAAAGAAAATCTGTTTTTCACGAAAAGGAGGGTTTAATAGAAATGGCACTAAAGGGGGTCGCACACCGGACGCGCAGCGCAGCGCCGTGCCGTGCCGCTTCGCGCCATGTCTTTAAAATTAGAACACATTGTTTTCTATGGGTGTACGCACACCGGCGGCGCAATTCGGCGTCTGTCCGCGGTGCCCAGCTACGACTCAAGATGCTGTTCAAATACCTGCCGCGCCACAGAGCGCCGCCTGCATTGTTATATATTAAATAACATCATATTTGTTTCAAATCATTGTTAATTATACCAAGATACCACTGCTGCAAATACTGTACAACTAACATTAGTTTACAGCTTGAATAAAATGTAAA
>JAUCNO010001509.1:90064-111678 GCA_032353835.1 Enteromius viviparus
TAAATAAACACAATCTAATCGCTAAAATAATTAATTTAATTTTACGTTTTACCAGTAGGTGCAGCAGGCCCCTACTGTCCCATATGAATGGGCTGATAACGACTGATAACGGCCCATTCAAATCGCGTGATAACATCCGAATCAGCTGGGTTAGTTGTGAAGATGCTGCTGGGCGCCATCTATAATTTGTGAAGTCAGAACGAATGAATCTTCTCCATCAATTTTCTAGGCTTAGCAGCTGAAATGTGTTACCAAAAAAAGTAGTCTCATTTGTTTCCGTCTCTGTCTTCCGTTTTCCATTTTACCTGTCAACCAGTTCCCACCATCGCTCCAGGCAATGTGAAAGCAGAGCCCGTCAACTCCACCACGATCCGCTTCACCTGGACAGCCCCAAACCCGCAGTTCATCAACGGCATCAACCAGGGCTACAAGGTAAACGCTGAAGGAATGAGAATAAATCTGCACTCAGACCAGAAATGCTGAAAAAGCATTAAACGCAGCTTTTATTTTTAGGTTTTTGAGTTTGTTTCATGCGAGGGTAGCCAAACGGCTCTTTTAGCTTTTCTTCTCAATCATTTGTTTTAGTTTTTTGCTGAGAGAACCAGAATTGATCCTCCTGTCACTCTGCTTCTTTATAGCTAGACTGTCTGTGGAAAAAATTGTTTAGGACAATTACAAAATGGAGACACTGAGCTGGACACATTAGTCTTAATAGCTTATTAGCCAGGTTTAGGCTCAGTCCCAGACAACAGCAGCTGGGATTGGAGAGAATATTTGTCTGAAGTCTTTTTCTTCTCTCCGTGGACTCGTTGGAGAACGATCTTATAACTCTCATTCCCTCTTTAGTGCCCTCGGAGGAGAGTTTCAAGTGTCTATAAACTTTGAAATGCCAAATAATCCACGGTAGTATTGGGAAAAGGGAGGAAATCTGTGAACGTTAAGCCATTCTCAGTGGAGAGTTTACTTACAATAAATCTAGCGCTTTGATAGTGTTATTTGAACACCATTATGCAAATTAAGCACTGGCACAAACATGGCCACAAAATGTAAGTCAGTGCTGTTCAATTTTCCACATAAGCTCTTAAGTTATGGAAGATATCATCAGAATAAGTGTATAAATGACAAAAAAAAGCTTGACTAAGATATATGACTGTTTTCAATTCTGGATGATGCTGCTTTTGAATATATATACAGTATGCAGTATATTATTTATTAATTAATTTATTTGTTTTCATCATTTTACTACACTATTGTGACCCAGACATCAAAATGAGCTTAAAATAGCTAAAAATGTAATTGATTTAAACCACTATTACTGGTATTGTCCATTTGATAAATTCTGCAATCATAAGCAATGTTCAAAAAAGATAAGAAAACAATGTAATAATTAATAATGTTGGAAAATGAACATAAAAAGAAAGAAAGAAAACTGGATCATTTATTAATCTCTTGCTCTTTTTAGCTGTTAGCATGGGAGCCAGGAAAGGAAGATGAGATGACAATAGTGACGGTTCGGCCGAACTTCCAGGACAGTGTTCACGTGGGCCACATCCCCGGCTTGAAGAAGTTTTCAGAGTACTTTACGTCTGTGCTCTGCTTCACCACACCAGGAGATGGTCCTCGCAGTCCTCCTCGACGGCTGCGCACTCATGAAGACAGTGAGTTCCTGTCCCAGCACACACACATTCACACTTTACATGGTTATTGTTGATGTTCAGGGCTTTCAATTTCAAGAACCGATAGAAGCAGGATGACCTCCGACCCTGGTTTTAATAGAAAGCACACTCATATCTCTAGGTATACTGTACCTGAGAAGGTCTTACAGTCTGTTCTCTGGCCTGTATTTTCAGCCCCTGGTGCTGTGGGTCACCTGAGCTTTACTGAGATTCTAGACACTTCTCTCAAAGTCAGCTGGAGAGAGCCCAATGAGAAGAACGGTGTTCTGAGTGGTGAGTTATTAACAAACATTATATTTGTTCTATTGATGCTTTGTGAATCATAGAATTTTTCTTCTTTTGTTTTTAGGAAACTTTTTTACTGTAAGAGTATTAAAACATCATATATTAATCTTAATGTATATGCTAGTTTTTGTTTCTGTAGATATCATAAATATTTGTGCTTTTTATTTAAAATAAAGTAAGTGTACCTCAGAACAGAAGCTGTTTTACCAAAAGCCGTAATACTAAATATTTATTTGATTTAGTTAATTGATAAATTAAATCTATTTATGGCATTATTTTTGAAAGCATCCTCATTTTACAGTATTTTTACACAAGTGTCTAAAACTTTGAACAGTACTGTAGCTTTCCAGGTAGGTTTTTTGAAGCATCTTGGAGACGTTCTTCTGGATTTAGTCTGTCTCCGTTTGTTCTGTTACTTCCTGTCATTCCAGACAGACTGGATGATGATCAGATCAGATCTGGCTGTTGTCAGACTCCTCGTGCAGACAATAATCCCACTGCATTATTACGATTAATGACAAAAATAATGTTTGGAAATATAAACTGATATTTCTAATTGAAACGTTACCAGAAAACATAGAAATAACCAACTTAAAACCATTTTTTGTTGGTGTAAATACTAGTGGCCTAAGACTTTTGCACAGTACTGTATATGTTTGTGTGTGCGTGTGTGTGTGTAGAGAGCAAATTTCGCAATGGACAGTATGCGTTTGTATTCAGTTAAAATAATTACAAATAATTATTCTCTAAATATTTTTAAAAATGAACTCCTCAATTTCTAGACTACTAATTTCTAAATAATATTCAATATTTTGTTACAACTATTCCTGTTATAATCTATAATAATAATATATATACAATATTTCATGTTTGTTTCCTAGGGTATCGTATATCATGGGAGGAGTATAACCGTACTAACACACGAGTTACACACTACCTGCCTAATGTTACTCTGGAATACAGAGTCACTGGACTGACCGCTCTCACCACCTACACAATTGAGGTGGCTGGAATGACCTCCAAGGGTCAGGGTCAGCTGTCATCTTCAACCATCTCTTCAGGAGTACCACCAGGTAAAGCACACACATGCACAAACCAGTCAAAACAGCGACGGCAAACTGCTCATTAAAATCAGACCGGAAATGCTAAACATGCTCTATTAGGGGAAAAGAAAACAACATATTCTTTCCATGAGTTCCCCTGAACCAGCTTCAGACCACCACTGGTTTTAAAGCTCCCATTAAAAGGACTACAGAGGGTTATAAAGTTAAACATCCGAGCCCTCGTTATTGCATCGATGCAGCACCAACACATGGAGCCCAGAGCCGCAGAATATCTGACAGGAGGAGTTTGCGATTACGACTCCCACGACAGAGATCGTTTCTTCTTTATTGCTTCATTAGACCGTCTATAGCTTCCAGACTCAAACCTTGTACGAGCCACACACATTTACATGTAGATGTAGACATTTAAAGATGTATGA
The DNA here is from genome assembly GCA_032353835.1 of Enteromius viviparus. Lineage (NCBI taxonomy): Eukaryota > Metazoa > Chordata > Actinopteri > Cypriniformes > Cyprinidae > Enteromius > Enteromius viviparus. Next base: position 93,509 of record JAUCNO010001509.1, read on the forward strand.
ATCCTGAACGGTCATAGTGTCACACCATGCTACCCTTATTACTAAAAGTTATGCAGAGCCTGCTGGTTTCATGACATTCCCCCAGTGTTTTATTGGAGGCATATTTCATCTTCTCATAATAAGATGGGTAACAGCTGCGAGTGAGGGATGATTTGTACCAAAGCTCTCGTTCATTTCTGCCATTCACACAGACATGGAACTGTGGGAAAATGGTTTTTAAAGTATATTTAGAGCTGCTTGCTATGGTTGTAGTGTAACTGCCATAGATATGTATAGGGAGTAAAGTCAATGTGTCATCACTCTCAGTAAAAATCAAGATTGTGCAGCCACTGTTGTAAAAAACTAAATTTTAATTAATGAGATAAACTTTCCCAGGTAAGAATGGCAATTCATTGTTTATGTGTTTATCTGTATACAAAGCCTCATCTTACCAAAAGGTGGAGCCATAATACAATCAAAAATGTAACATTTCTTTTAAAACACACTTTTCTCTCTCCCAATTCAGAGCTTCCTGGGCCTCCCACAAACTTGGCCATCTCAAACATCGGCCCTCGATCAGTGACCTTGCAGTTCAAGCCCGGATACGATGGCAAGACCTCAATTTCTCGGTGGCAGGTTGAGGCCCAGGTGAGTCACTCTTTATTCACGAGGGTGAGGTTTCAGCAGCGTTGGTCTGATGTTTGTATGAACGTCTCTTGTGCATGTATCTCTCTCAGGTGGGTGTGATTGGAGAGAATGAGGACTGGGTGACGGTCCATCAGCTGGCCAACGAGCCTGATGCTCGCTCTCTGGAGGTCTCCGGCCTTAACCCCTACACCTTTTATAGGTGAGATTCATATTTATTTAGTACTTACATTCAAATATTATCAAATAAGGCCTTTAAAAGGTGTGGAAAAAAAGAGTTTCTGACAGGTCTCCTTGAAATCAAATCATAAGTGGACACACAGTAAGAGACACATTTAAGTACTTGTTACAGTACATGTAGTTATAAACAGTGATTTACCATTGGATTTATTTTAGTCGCATTTATATATTTTTATAGTATTTATAATAAATACCTTTAGTTTAGTTTATAGTTAATATTGTCTTGTGTTTTATTATTATTTTATGTATTTCTATTTTAGAGTTTTAGTTATTATAGTGCTTCATCATTTCACCATTTTCATTGTATCAATTACATTTTTTATTTTATATTTTACTTTAGCTGTATTTCCATTACTGAACATTATTGTTTAATGGGATTTGCAGGTTCCGTATGCGTCAGGTGAACATAGTGGGCACCAGTCCACCCAGCCAGCCTTCTAGAAAGATCCAGACCCTGCAGGCTCCTCCTGATATGGCTCCTGCAAATGTCACCCTGCGGACGGCCAGCGAAACCAGTCTCTGGCTCAGATGGGTGGTATGTTCTATGCTCAAAACAATACACACATACAGTGTGTGGGGTTGAGACTACTCAATCTCTCTCTTTTTTCGCCTGTTGATCAGCCTCTTCCTGAATGGGAGTACAATGGAAACCCAGATTCGGTGGGTTACCGTGTGCAGTACAGCAGGAACGGAGCTCAGTCCAAAGCCCTGCTGCACATCATTGCAGATCGCCTGGAGAGAGAGTTCACTATAGAGGACTTGGAGGAGTGGACAGAGTATGAGGTCAGAGTTCAGGCCATCAACGGCATTGGAGCGGGTCCCTGGAGTCAACCTGTACGAGGAAGAACCAGAGAGTCTGGTAAGGATATATTATTTATTTAATATTCATTTAACATTTACTAATATATACATGTACTAATGTCATTTTATTGCTTCAAACATCAGATGTTTCAGCAACTGTTTATTTTATAATATGGAATAGAAAACTTTGCATTTATAACATATGAATATAAGGTTCATAGGTTAACTACATCAGTTAACAAGAACTTAGTTCAGAAGTTAAGGTTAATTACAGCATTTACTAACGCAAGCTTTGTTTGTTAACATAAGTTAATGCACTGTGAACTAACAATGAACAATGATTAATAAAGAGTGTAATAAATGTTTGTTCATGTTAATTAATAAAATGTTAACAAATGGCACCTTATTGTAAAGTGTTATCGTCATTTTTAATGCATGTCTTAAATCATACATCATATATAGTACGTGGGCACAGGATTTCCTGTTTTAACAGGCTTAAATTGGCACATATCTGCACACACATGCAAGCCTTTTCATTCCTCTTGGGTCAGGAAAGAGAAGGAAACACACTTCTTCTGGATCACCTGTTTTTCTCCTTCTGCTCAGCTTGTTCTCCATTATTACCAGAATTCAGTAAAATGGTTTTGGGATTAATAAGTAGGTGTTGAGGAAATTGGTAACACATGGGGCTGTACACATGACTCCCCCTTTTTTGTTTTCTTTAGCTAATCAGATTCCCGCAATCATGCACTTTGTGTTCAGAGATTTGTGGCGGAGAGTGATTCTCTCTGTTGCTCCCCAATAATGGTCAAAACCTGGTGTCTTTCAGGCTTCACTGCCTTTGTGATACATATCCGGATATCAGCACACACTTAATCCTTCCCTGACACACACACACACACATATAGATATGAGGCACATACTTCAACCCCGTTAAGGATTTGGATTGCACAGGCCTATTCAGAAAGGCTAATTTAGCCATAAATACCTTTAAGCAACACATTCATCTCTTTGAACCCTTCTGTCTTCCTTTGTTTTAATGCAGTCCCCTCTTGTGGCCCCACAAATGTTTCTGCATTTGCCACTACCTCCAGCAGCATTCTGGTCCGCTGGTTTGAAGTTCCCGACCCCGACAGGAATGGACTCATCTTGGGCTATAAGGTCTGGAAGCACTTTCAAGTGAAAAACACCATTTATTAAAACATTTGATTAATTTACCTCAAAACACAATGAAAATTGAACATGAATGGTGGAAGTCACAGGTTAAATAATAAAATAGCTTATTTCCGTGATGCAAAATAAAGTCAATACATCTCTTATTTTATTTTTAGGTGGTGTATAAAGAGAAGGATTCAGACTCTCCTCTTCAGTTCTGGACGGTGGAAGGTAACGCCAGCCACAGCGTTCAACTGACTGGACTGGGAAAGTACGTATTGTATGAGATCCAGGTGCTCGCGTTCACCCGCATCGGAGACGGCCGACCCAGCACTCCTTCAATCCTGGAGCGAACCCTTGATGATGGTGGGCGCTACCATACACAACAAACAAACAGTTGCCTTATTAACTAATCAGATATTTGTTTAAAAGTTTATGATATTCTTGTTTTCAGTGCCCGGGCCACCTGTCGTTATTCTTTTTCCTGAAGTCCGGACCACCTCGGTCAGACTCATCTGGCAACCACCTTCCCAGCCCAACGGCATCATACTGGGTACAAGAGTTTGTTTGCTTGTTTGAGTGTGCATGCATTTCTTCCTTCTTGTGTTTATACTTGCATGCTTGACTTCTGACTGACCTCTTTTCATCTCTGAATACTTTCAACAGCGACTGTTAACAGATCATACACATGTGTGCAAATATACATAAACATGCATTAACCTAACACTAACCCCGACTATCACATTCAAATCATTTATCCTATTTTTAACCATATTTACACTACCTTTTAAATTTGGGGTTGGTATGTTTTGTAATTTTCTATTACTGTATGTTTACCAGTGCTGCATTTATTTGTAAAAAGTAAACTAAAAATAGTAAATTGTGAAATATTATTTTAATACATTTTAAAATGTAGTTTATTACTGTGATAGCAAAGCTAAAATTTGAAGTAGAAATTATTTTAACATTATAAATAATATATGTAATATTATAAATGTTATTACTGTCACTGTTGATCAGTTTAATGCTTCATTGCTAAATAAAATTATTAATTTGCTTAAAAAAAAAAACCAACATACTGACTCCTAGCAAAAAAAAAAAAAACTAGTGTTATTGCTTCCTCTCTTAAGCAGTCCCTATTGTAAACTAAATCACATTTGTTTCTCTTTTGTTTGTTAGTTTGCATTTCCTCTAATCAAGAAACAAAGTAAAATGTGTTACATTTCCTCAATTGCACCAAAGGAAATGCACAGTTTGTCCTGTCCTGATCTCTGTGGTGTCATCGGTTCCCTCTCCAGCCTATCAGATCACGTACCGCCTGAACTCCACCAATAGCAACACAGCCACGTTTGACGTCTTGAACTCCAGCGCACGGCAGTATACCGTCACCGGGCTGAGGCCGGAATCCGTGTACGTGTTTCGTATCAGAGCACAGACACGCAAGGGATGGGGAGAGGCAGCGGAGGCTTTGGTGGTCACCACTGAAAAGAGAGGTAATGCATAATATTGTCACACATCAGCAAGACAAGCTCAAACTGAGCAGCGTGTCTGATATTAAGCAAGGAATTAGTTCAAATTAAACCGCAAACGTCCCTATCCATATGATCTTATTGTCACAGGTTTATGTAATGAGATCTAAAGTGTATGTTTGTGTATTCATGTCTCTAAATGGAGGCGTCTACGGTCTGCTGAGGTCAAGTCCAAAACAAATCAATCCCTTTTAGTCAGACCTGCTTTGGCAGAAGTTTTGCAGCACTGACTTACACTCAAACAAAGGCACATTCTTCTTACAAAGCATTATTATCAGGCTTCAGATTATTTATGCAGTTCACTGATCCGACGTAGAGATGATATGTTTTGAATCGTAATGTGTTCTTATATAAAGTAATATGAGAGTCATAAATTCTCCATAATCTAGTGTATTTTTTTTTTAACGTCAACTGTGTACAGTGAAGCAGTGATAATACTGTATGACTGCTCACATAAAACCAGGGTTGGGATGATAATTTCAAGATAGCTTTCCAAGCTACAAGTTACTCATAATTTAAAGTACAGTAGTTACACAATTAAGCTGCTATTTAAAGAAGTAGTCTGATACATTAACTATTGCTAAATAAAAGTAGCTCAGCTAAATTAGCTTCAATATATTAAACCAGGGGTGGGGAACATTGATCCTGGAGGGCTGGTGTTTAAACGCTGTGGAAGAGTGGCCCTCCAGGATCAACGTTCCCCACCTCTGTATTAAACTAAATAGAAGCTATTTAAATTGCCATATGCTGTTACTAGTAGGGTATGGGACAAACACATTCTAACAATAAAATAGACAAAGATTTGAATATATCATGTATCCTATTCATAAAAAAAAATTGCATCCAATATAAAAGTAATTTATATATATATATATATATATATATATATAAATATATGCACACACACGTCTCATATTAACTTAAAAAAAAAAATATATATATATATATATATATATAAAAACTAATTGTTCTTAAATATATAAGTGCATGTTTATGTATTTATATATATATATGTGTGTGTTATGCAAAAAAAAAGTTATTGCGATTGTTTAACAGCCCTAGTTTAAATATTTTAATACTTGTGTGAGTTGTTTATATAAACAGTTCAAAAAAGCGATTGACGTTAAACAAACAGATTCACAAAAATAATAGGTATGCGTTTGATTGTTGACTTTAAGTTTTTAAGCTTACACTTGACCTTTGACCCCCAGCTCGGCCTCAACCCACCAGCCGTCCCACAGTCCCGCAGGAAAACGTACAGGCACGCAGTGTGCTGCTGTCATGGGAACCCGGCAGCGATGGTTTATCTCCGGTCCGGTATTACACGGTTCAGGTCAGAGAGCTGCCTGAGAAGAACTGGACGGTTCATTCTGCGTCTGTTAGCCATGAGTCCAGCTCCTACATTGTTGACAGGTACAAAAGACTTCTGCTGGGAAATGCTGTGTGATCTGATTTCAAAAGACCTTCATGCATGAAATCACAGTACTTCACAGCACAGATTTTCCATCAACAAAGTGACATTATTTTGTTAGTCACTGTAACTTTATACTGGCTTTACACAAAGCATATTCTGAGCAGCGGCCTGTGTTGTGCCATGTGTATCTGATTTTTATTTCAGACTGAAGCCTTTCACGTCATATCAGTTCAGAGTGAAGGCCACTAATGATATTGGAGACAGTGACTACAGTGAAGAGAGTGAAGCCATTACAACACTACAGGATGGTTAGAACATTTAATCCTTCCCTCTTCCTTCCACTTCTTTCGTACTCTTTATCAGCATTTCATTCAGCCGATATCAATTGTCCATTTCCACAAATCTGCAAAATCTGTCAAAACCTAGTGAGCTGCTTATTTAGACATCGTAAGGCATCATAAGCATTTCAGATGTTCTAGATGGTGCTGTACAACCTAGTCTTTAGTTGGTCAGGCTGTGGCTTAAATAAGTAAGCATCTTATGTGCCAGTTTTACTCAATTTAGCGTGAGAGCGCAATTCCAAAACCAACGCAATATACCAGGTGCAGCACAAATTAATGTATTCACAAATTAAGAGTAATAAACGAATAAGCCACAGTATGCTGAAAAGAACCAGAGGCCAAACAATGAAGAGTTGCAAGAGGCTTTGATACACCTGGTATTGCGTGATTCCTAGTTTAGTGTTACAAGTTGTCTTTTATTTCCTGAAGTAAATGAAAAATGACATGGCTTTGTAAAGGATATGTTCAGATAATGTGTTCCTTACGAATAAACGAATATGTGAGGGGGAAAAAAAACTCTTCCCTCTACCATGTGTTGTCTGTTCTGTGCTGTGCATCCTCAAGCAACAATTATTGCAGCCATTTCAAGTACAACACAGTTTAAGACAAAATAGTAAAAGGTAACTCATTTCATTCATAAATTAGTGGTTTATTCATTTTGAAGCAAAAAAGTCTTGTTCGTAGGGTAAAAACACAGATGGTGCAATATAATTTCAGTGGATTATTTAACCCTATATTTGTGTCATATGTATCAGACTCAGTAAGGTCAGTACCAATGATAATAAGAACCATATCAGTATATTAATATTATTTCTGAAGGGTCATGGGAGGCTGAAGACTACAGCAATGGGTGCTATAATTTCAGCTTTTCACCACAAGAATAAATTACATTTTAAAATATATGACGAAAATTATAATTATAGTGATTGTTCACAATATTACAGTTTTTACTGCATTTTTGATCAAATTAATGCAGCCTTGATGAGCATAAAAGACAAAAAATACAGTTTCTATATAGACAGTGTTGCAGCTCACTGGGTTTTGGAACGGAGCGATTAAACACATGTTCTTCTCTACATGATCCCTGCTTCTGCTTTTCTCTGAATATATACAGCTGAATGATTCTGTGTGTGATGTGTGTCTTATGAATTGACCATTATGCAGCTCACAGATGCTATTCTGTCTGTATTGTGAGAACTTGGCTTTACAGTCATGATAGCAGCCAAGCACTTATTGTGAATCCAGGTGATGCTATTGTGTTCAGGCGATGATGTCATTGCTGGAGGCAGTAGAATGAATGAGGTAATACAGCATCTCTGGTTGCTGTGAAGCAACTTTAGTGAGACGGGCCGTGCATAATGCTTGTTGAAACCCAACACAGCAAATCAGGCTGTAAGACAGGCTTGGCATGTTTTAGCAATGCTGTGTTTATGTAGCGTAAGACATTGTAGCTGATGCAGCAAAACATTCACAGGGATGCCAGGTACACAATTATCTTTCTGTCCCTCTCCATTTAAGTGTATCTCTCTCTCTCCCAGCTCCAGACGAATCTCCTACAATCCTGACTGTCACGCCACACACCACGACCTCTGTGCTGATTTGCTGGCAGGTAAGTGGGCGGGACTTTTCACTTACAGCTGCTTTTCCATCAGCGGTTTGTAATAACAGAGCAGGAGGGCATAGTGTGTACCTTAAACACATATTATCTAAGTCACCCCTGAATTACACTTTCAAAGAGGGCTGGTTTTAAAAGCCACAGGCCTGCACATTTGTATCTGTTCAGGTAATAAAAAGGTGAGTGAACTGGTTCTTCCCCTAGATCTTGTTCATGCATGCTTTGCTAGGGGAATTTTTATGATTTGCTTATTAAACTTGATCTTAGAATTAAATCTGGGTTTTGAAGAGTAAAGATGTCTTCTCTTTGCGTATAGGCAACGTACATGTTTATACAACCTATAATCACATGTACTCAATGCGACTCAACTCAATAGACACATATCAAATGGTGAAAGCTTAACGGGGCAGGGCTGTTTTTTTTCTAGCCAATAGCAGAAGGAGCAGTTCTGTTTGCTGACTCTAGTGGCACAGATATTCCAATTACACTTTTAATGACACAGTTGATTATGTGTGGTGACATTTGCTCAGCATGTCCTGTCATCCTTAGCCCCCTCCTGAGGAGAAGATTAACGGGATCCTACTGGGCTTCCGAATACGATATCGGGAGTTGCTTTACGATCGCCTCCGAAGTTTTAGCGCTCATGCCATTAGCAGCCCTTCAACCAGCTGGGCAGAGCTCACATGTAAGAAGTATCACTACTTTAAATGAGACACAATCCAAATATATATATTTGGATTGAAAATATATCAAATATGAAATATATATATATTTTTTTTATTATTATTTTTTTTAGTACCTAACATTTTTGTGATTATTTTATGTTTAATACTCAAATTATTTGTAGTTTATAGGGATTGTTTTAATTGATTCCTAAATAATATATATATATATATATAATAAAAAGTATAATTAATTAGTTAATTACTATTATTATTAATAAATGTCATTATATTAATTATTATTATTATTTTTAATAATTTTAGTAGATTAAACAACTCAATTCTCAGCCCAAAACAATAAATATATTTTTAAAAATTAAAAAGTAAAATATAAATGTTTGATTAATCAGTATAATTTATATTAATATTAATCAAAGTAAAAAAAAAAAAAATATATATATATATCAATAGAAACATAAAATATTTTCAAGAATGAGCTGTTTTATTTTTGTTGACTAAGCATAATTGTATATGCCGTGTTAGCTATTTCAAAATATTTAAGCAAGTTACTCTTATTACTTTTCTGATTAGATCTTTGCTAATGTTCTCCTCTTCCTCCACTTCCTCATCTGCAGCTCCATACAGTATACGAAACCTCAGTGACCCCTCCCTCACTCAGTATGAGCTGGACAGTAAGTCACTTCCTGTTTCTTTTTGTTCTTTTTTCTATTTCTGTTGCCCAGTCCATGAGGCTGATGTATGATTGTGTCTAATCCAGTAACTGTCAAGTCTTACTTATGGGTTGAGAATATGCAGTCTAGATGTTTAGGCTGGCTGCTGTCAGCGGTCCTGTTCTCACCTCACGTCTAGAGTGGTAATGAATTTAAGAGCTGGATCTGCTTTCTCTCTGCTGGACGAGCAGTGTGTATATTGAGTTCAGATAAGCAGACTGATTCATCTTTCGGATTAGGAGCTGACAGTTCATAGAAAGCCTGACTCTAAATGAACAAAACAAAGATGGTTGAGTAATTGGAACATTTACTATAAAGTCAATCAAACTGTTTGTCTGTTTAGTTTTTATAAGTAGATAAAACTTGTTATAGACTGCCAACCATGTCTGAAAAAACAGTTGTTTCTGATTTTTGCTCTTCTGTAGATCTTACAAAACACAAACGCTATGAAATCAGAATGAGTGTCTATAATGCTGTTGGTGAGGGACCAACTAGCTCACCACAGGAAGTCTTTGTTGGTGAAGCAGGTAGAAGTCTTTATTATCGTTATAAAGTTTTTCTTAGCTTACAAACAAAAAAAAGAGTAAAACTTCACATCACGTTGACATTCCCTCACAGTTCCCACTGCCCCGCCTCAGAATGTGGTCATCCAATCAGCTACTGCCACACAATTTGATGTAACGTGGGACCCGCCTCCGCTGGAAACTCAGAATGGAGATATTCAGGGTTATAAGGTCAGACTCTGATGACTATGTGGAAAAACTTTTTAGTGTTATTCACATGGATGTTTTCTGTATGATGGTTATCTGTTGACCCTCCGTGGCTAATGTTTTTTTTTCTTATTTTCTTGTTTACTATTTACAATAAAACAAAATTAATGTGTAAATTATGTGAAAAAAACAATCTCAGTAATATATTATAATATATAATTTAGTTTTTTAATATATATTAGTGCTGTAAAATGATTAATTATAATTATAATTATAATTTTTTTAATTATTTACATTTTATAACTATACATTTAATTATTTATATTTGTATTATATATAAACATGTAACATATAAACATAAAATATTTTTTATAACTATATATATATATAAATATATATGTATGTCATTGTATATAAATGCATACATTGTATACATTGTATATAAATACATACAGTACACACTCATATATTATGATATTATTCACAATTAATTGTTTGACAGCACTAAACACTAAAGTCTATATATAAAGGTATTTTTAAAAAGATTAAAAATAAATAATGTGACGTGGAAAATCTATTCAAGAGCTTTATACTAGAACCTTTATCTAACAGAAAGTGCTAGAAGCTAAATAAAAAAACTGCCTAAAACACACAAATAAATATGACATATTGTTTTCTACTTGCAGATATTCTTTTGGGAATATCAGCGGAAAAACGAGACCGAGAAACTGCGGACTCTCTTCTTGCCAGAGGGTGTGGTGAAGCTGAAGAATCTAACAGGCTACACCACCTACATGATCAGTATTGCTGCTTTCAACGCAGCAGGCGATGGGCCACGAAGCCCACCGACCAGAGGAAGAACCCAACAAGCTGGTGAGGAAACCTTACATGTCTTGTCCTGGACCTTAATGCATATCACAATAGATAGCAAAAACACTTGTTCTGGGACATTTGCTAAATATTTGATGTAGCAAACACTGTAAAACCACTATGGTAACTGCACTAGATAGACTTGCCGAATGAGTCATTTTACATTTAATAACTGAATCTAAACTAACACAGAAGTAAAACTGCAACTCATTTCACGGTAAAAACACAGGCATTCAATCAGAAGTTTGTAATGATGGAAACTATTTCAAATGATTTCATTATTTGTGCAAGACCTTCTGGAATGTGAACCCCTTCTGAAAACCAGCCAGAAAATATCAAGAACTCAACAGTTAGGCCTTCTAATCAGCAATCTGCTATCTGCGTTTGTTTGTGTGTATAGAGTTCGCTCTGATGAAGCGGAGTCATTTCTGCCTTATTCAGCCTTGTGGTTTTCATTCGGCATGCCTGTGAGTTGGCTCGCGTCTCAGAGCGTCTGTGGGACACAGTCTCTAGATTGTTCTCTCGTTCTGGAGGAGATGTTTCCCTGGAGTCTGAGAGAAATATGCTTTTTTTTTATTCCATTGCCACAGAAATGGCCGTTTTTGTCATCTGATATTGTAAAGTTGGCCGTGTTGAGCTTTAGTGTTAGAATTACTTGATGGATGATATAGCTTTTTTATGCGTGGGCTTTTGTTTTCACTCTCTATGCTAATAAAAAAGGGGTAGGATGAGGAAAAAAGTAGAGCATATAATAGGACAAAGGACATAAAAAGTATATTCTGAAACCTTGAAATTGATTGGTGGAAACATACACTAGGTTTATGCTTTATTTTTCTTATGAAGAAAAGATGTTGTGACAAATAAGACAAAATTCACCAGTATAGATTGATTCTCAAGGGAATTATTCTTATGAATTGTTGTCAAAGAATCGGTGAAGAAGACTCAAACCAACATTGCAGATTAGTTTTTGAAACATAAAAGAGTTTAATAAATGAACTTCCAACTTGGTTGACTTGATTTGGAGTTTTGTCAAAATATGTTGCAACAAAAAAATGTTCTTAAATAGTTTAGTTTGCAGTTGAGACCACTTATTGTGTGTGGTTAAAGTACTGTTGACATACTAAAGAGTATTGTTTTTGCTTGTGGTTACAATTACATATAATAGCTTGACAGTATTTCTTGATATCATAAATAGCTCTTCCAGAAAACACTTTGACTGGCGCTAAATGGTTTTGTCTCAGCTGTGTAGCTGAAGCACATAGTAACAATAAATCAGCAAGAGTGACAATCTTCTCACAAGCTGTGTCTGTCTTTCTCTCCGTCATCTAAAAAGATTCATCTCTTTATTATGCCTGGCTCTTTTTCCCCCAGAGATAGAAACAAGCACAGAATGACAGGTAATTTTGTTGTAGCTGTTTTTTGCTCCAAGAAGGGTTTAAAGTCTCAATTCCAGGAAAGAGAGACAGGCAGACACGTTAAATCCATTGAGTCTGTCTCTCCTGATTAGCAGATGTTTTCTCTTTCAGCTCCCAGCGCTCCCAGTTTCATTCATTTCAGCGAGCTCACCACCACCTCTGTCAACGTGTCGTGGGGCGAGCCTGTCTTTCCTAACGGCATCATTGAGGGTTACAGACTTATCTACGAGCCCTGCATGCCTGTTGATGGTCAGTGCCTTTCTTGTTTCACGTATAGATTTCAGATTTCATGTTTAACACCTTTATCTTCAAAGTTTCTAATTAATCTAGCCAGTTAGTAGTCACAAACTAGAGAGAGAGTGTGTGTAGGTGTTTGTGTGCAGGAGCCTGCAAAACACTTCCCTGCCATAATTGTGCTAACATCAGATTGTGATAAATATAATCAGTCGGGGTCCACAATTAACACTCACCCGTGGTGGGTTAATTGTAAAGTTACTATCTATAAATACTTTAACTTCCCATGAAATTTTGCATTATTTTGGATTTGAAAACATGTATACATATTTTTTATATTTTAGCGGTTATTGAAAGTGATGTAGCTATTTTCCTTGCTTATTTATGGCACAATAATAATAATATAATGTAATTTTGCACTTTCAAACAGTATTATTATAATACAATTTATATACTATTATATTATTTAATACTATTTTGAATTATCTTTTTTAGATTTACTTTTTTTTAAGTTAGCAATTTAGTTTTGTGCTTTTGTCATGTTTTTGTTTAATTATCTTTATTTAAGTTAGTTTTTTTTACATTGTTTTCTTATATTTTTTATTTTATTTTTTTATTTGTATTAATGTTTTACATATTTGTTGTTAAAATTCGCTTAAACAATTATTTTTAAAATGTATTATTTTTTTTATTTTAGAATGTATTCAAACAATATACAAAAGTTCAGTATTCAAACAATATTCAAATATCCAATTAGGAAAGTAATTAGAAAACACAAGCCTTTATAAAAATGTACAATGTGCATCAAATTATTGCTCTTTCATGTCAACATTAACACTATAAAAGTAATGAAATTACAAAAAAATTTAAATTACAAAAATTGTATGATGAGTGTTAATTTTGGACCTTGCGATCATTATTTAGGAGCCAACAATACTGTTGAAATGAGATCTACCCCACGTGTGAGTGTTTGTTGAGCTCCTGTTGCCTGAACTAAAAGTAGTGTGTCTGTCTAGAGTCCTCAGTGGCCTGTGTCGACTGTCTTCACTCCCCCTCCCCCCCAGGCGTCAGTAAGATCGTGACGGTGGACGTGAAGGGTAACGCCCCCCTGTGGCTGAAAATCAAAGACCTGGCGGACGGCGTCACGTACAACTTTCGCATTCGCGCCAAAACATTCACCTATGGTCCGGAGGTGGAGGCCAACATCACCACAGGACCTGGAGAAGGTCTGTCTGCATGCTTTTTCCATACCTCCTTACAATTTCAGCTAACAACTTTCCGCAAATTCATGTATTTGCATGGCTTCTTTCTGATCAGGAGCCCCGGGCCCTCCTGGTGAACCCTTCATTTCTCGATATGGCTCCGCCCTCACCATCCACTGGACCAATGGGGATCCCGGGCGAGCACCTATCACCCGCTATGTTATTGAGGCCAGGCCCTCAGGTGAGATTATTTAACTTGTAAATTTGCACTTTGCAGACTGGAAATTACACACCGGAGCACACTGGATTTTCATCTGAAATTTTCGCACGTTGAAAAATAAATACGACCTTCCTCGTTTACGTACTGCCTCCAAAGCTTTCGTTCATAATAAAAAAAAGGTATCAGTTTTTTCGCATCCGTAGCAAGCATTTAGAGAATTCAAAGCCACTGTTTAAGGGAACACCAAAATCCAGAAGGGTGATTGTCAAGTTCGTCCACTACATCGTGTAACACATAGACTGTAAAGATCTTTGCAAACAGTTCACAGAAATTGTTGATCTTCTTTTTAGTATGTGGCTCTGGTATCACTAGCAAAGCATCAATTTATTAATACGCACCAGACTCAGTGTGCAAGGTTTTCTGTATGTGACCAAATTTTAGGATAACCAATACGAAAAACGCATGCGAAAATTTTCAAACTCGGTGTGCAATGACCTTAAGCATGATGAACCTGTGAACACAACAGGGAATGCAACACACACCAACCATATTCAGAGAACGTTTGTGCTTTAACAGTTGAAAATGAAGGGGGGGAAATAATTATACAGTTAAACCAATAATTTTAGGAGCCCAAAAATAGTACTATTGTTATTTTGTAGTTGATAATTACTTACACAATTAAATGATTTTGATGACAAAAATAAAACATAAATAGATATTGAACAGAAATAGGCTTAAAACTGATTTCAGTACATTTTAGTTTACAGTGAAAAATAACTCATTATCTTATGATTTAGAAGAGCCAACTCAACACACGTATTCGGTGTCTCTGACTTTAAGGCCCACGCTTAGCGTGAGGTCCATTTGGCAGCATACTGTATGCATCAACCAAACTTCCAGATACAAATTCTCCCAAACAATAAAGAGTGATTCCATATGCTTTAGCCTGGAAAAAAAGATGCTGACGGCAGCTTGTGTCTGATGAAGGAGATATATTGATGTGAGACAAAGCAGATCAGATTTCCTCAGACTGAAAAGAAGCTGCGCTTGAATGAGAAAAGTGAGTTCTGGGGGAGGAGCAGATGGGATTGATTTAAAGAAACTGCATGTGTTAAAGACCCATACATTAGCGCGATGTGTGCCAGGCCATCTTTGCATGCTGTTGGTGTGCCGTGGAGGTGCAATATTATTTTTACTCATTGCCCTGTAATTTTTCTAGCAGGGCTGGCGATGTGCAATGTAATAGCTAAAAGCACGTGGGGTTCTCGGTAGCACATTAAACACGTTAGACATAGCTGAAACGACATGTGATCTTTATTGTGATAAAAGTTTATTTGATGAGGTCTTGCCTCTGAATTATTATCCCTGACAGCTGCTGCAGTGTTTAACACACACAAAAACATTGCATTCTTAAAGACACAGTGCATCCCAAAAATGAACATTTGGTCATTTGGTCACCCCCGTGTTGTTTTAAACTTTTATATTGATTTAATGATGACATGATTTTCCAGGTTTCCACAACTTATGACTGATATATACTATGCAACTATGAATGACAAGGCATTTTTATTTCTTAAAAAATGTTCCAGATGAAGGCTTGTGGGACATCTTAATCAAGGACATTCCCAAGGAAGTGACATCATACACCTTCAACATGGATATGTTGAAACAGGGAGTCAGCTATGACTTCCGGGTCATCGGGGTGAATGATTATGGGTATGGGTCTCCAAGCCAACCGTCACCATCTATATCAGGTTAGTTCAAACTCTTCGAAAATTAGAGAAAATCAATCTGAAATAATACAAAGCAAAAATCTTCTAATGATGCATGCATTTGTTTTGTAATTCCAGCACAAAAGGTGACTCCTTTCTATGAGGAATGGTGGTTTCTGGTGGTGGTGGCTCTGGTCGGCCTCATTTTCATACTGCTTCTAGTTTTCATCCTCATCATCAGAGGCCAGAGCAAGAAATATGCCAAGAAATCTGACTCAAGTATGTGACTGTCTATCTATCTATCTGGTGTTCTATTGTTCTATATATTGCTTTGTTCTATCTTTTATTCCGTCTATCATTATGTTGTTCTATCTCTATCTATCTATCTATCTATCTATCTATCTATCTATCTATCTATCTATCTATCTATCTATATATCTGTCTATCTATTGTCGTTCCATCATTTTATCATTCGGTCATTCCATCTGTCTATCGTTGTTTCTGTCTGTGTGTGTATTTGTTTATGTCAAAGGGTCATTTAGGGAGAGGCGTGATGAATGAAACAGCATTGTTGTTGCTGTGACATCATCAGTGTGGCATGTGTGTGTAAGTGTGTGGTCAGCATTTCTGTAGTAAGAGCTGACTGACCACAACAGAACTGAGGGGTGGGGCACTGTCATGTGGGTCACTAAACATGTTAAACAAACTGAGCGAGCATGAGAGTTTGTGCTTGCTCACAAAAACACACTCCATCACACAAATGTCCAACACATACACACACATACTCACCATTCACACACCACTACCCCCCAAACCCAGAAACGTTTTATCTCAATGAGAATGTTTAGCTCTAAAAATAGCAAAGGTTTAGTGATTTTTATGGCCTTGTGTTTTTGGTGGAATTACATCCTGTTATCAAAAATGTAAAATTTTATTTTAATTCATTTAGCCCAAAGCATCATCTTCCGCAGATCCAAATCTGTCACATCTCAGTTTTGGTCCAACCCCTGTCTTAATGATCCTCCTAATGTCTCTATATCTCATCCATACAGGCAACAATTCTAACTGCAATGCACTGACACATGGAGAGATGGTCAGCCTGGACGAGAGCCGCTTCCCTGCCTTGGAACTGAACAATCGACGACTGTCTGTCAAAAATTCCTTCTGCCGCAAAAATGGCGTTTACACCAGGTCAGTGGATGTTTCTCCCTTTGTCTCAGTCTTTCAATGATTTTAATATAAGCATGCATGTGTTTAGGGTTTTTAATTTGAGCATGCAGGAAATATGTCAGCTAATGAGTTTTGTATTACAAATGGAATGGTCATAGCAAAAAATGACTCTGCCTAAGTACAGCAATAGCTGTAATTTAGTACGCTAATGTCCCTTTGCCCAGTAGGTTTGGTAATTTTATATGAAGTAGTAAATCAGTTATCATGTGTGCTTATTTTGTACTTTGCACATAGAACTATTAAACTCCCATTAAGCTTCAACCACGTGGCAATAACGAGGCAAAAATAGCCCCAAATCTAGCAGTTTCATGGAAAGACTGATGGGATAACCAAATGGCTCTACCTTTATAAGATCCTACTTTCCATCATAAAACTCAATGTAAAAAGTTTCTGTTTCCACTAATGAGAGCATTTCTCTCTGACAAGTCACAGAATAAGTGCAATAACTATTCTGGTTCATGACCTCACTTATACTGCCACCGTTCTTTCTGAAATGGGTCTGTTTTAAAACATATGCACCACATATTTATTACTGCAACTAATACTATGTATAATCTCAGTCAAATTTATTTTATAAAAAGTAGGATTTGGTGGCATAGGTTTTATTAATTTATTTTAGTTGCACATAGAATTTAAATATTGCAATGTGTTTTATTTTGAGAATTTTTAAGCAATGCCAAGAATAGGAGCTCACACCTTTAGCAATATTTCCAGGTGCGCCAGGTGCGTAGATTCAGTCCCATTTGAGAAACTGCCCTATTATCACTGCTTAGTTCTCAACCTCCTTCATCCTGGGTCACCTTGTGAAGGATCAAAGGTCCTCTGGTCTTTGAGGGGATGCCAGGCTCTTTCCTCTGGCTGCAGATTAAGGGAGAGGTGTATGAGGAATGTGCAGATGAACTTCTACAGGCTTTGTTCTCTCCCGGATGGAGGGCCTATACAGAGCTTGAGATAGACTGTGGGCTCACCTGCTGAGAGGATCAGGAAAGTGAATGAAGAACCTCAGGAAAATCTTAGAGGAGTGACAGGAGCTGCAAGGTGGAAAGAATCAAAGACGGTTGATGAATGCCCACTGCAGAGAGCTGGTCCAAGCACGCATGTTGCTGTTATAACCTCAATAGTTATGACATTGCATAGCTGAAGTAACACAATACAGAGAGCTTCTCTTCTCAAGATACTGGCAGGACTCAAAGACCGCCTGCTCTTTGATTTGAGATCTAAAAGTGGGTCTTTTAAGATTCTTTTATATGTCATGGCATGTCAGTGGTGTCTTAAACAAAATCGAAGCAAAAGTTTGGGTAGCGTACAGCATTTGTTTTTTTATTTTTGTTTGATATAAAAGTTTCGGGGAGGTTCACCCCAAAAATAAATAAATAAATAAAGATATATATATATATATATATATATATATATATATATATACACTATATTACCAAAAGTATTCGCTCACCTGCCTTTACTCATT
>JAUCNO010001509.1:111778-125461 GCA_032353835.1 Enteromius viviparus
CCAAGTGATTAGCACACCTGATTCTGATCATTTGAATGGGTGAGCGAAAACTTTTGGTAATATAGTGTATATGTACAGTATATGGCAATGACTTTCTTCCTTTTTAATAAAAGTAAATAGAGATAGACACTTTTGAACTGCAAATAGCACACATTTATAGATATTTTCTGCAGAAATAAAGATGTATTGCATTTTCCATTTTCTTCTGATCACATATTGCTGATGATTTGTTGCAGGAGTATGCAGTTTACAGTAGATATACAGCATATTTCTTGTGTATGTGTGTATTCAGCAATTCAGCTGGTGTGTGTTTGCTTTGCAATCATGAATGCACGTTTGAAAAGAGAAAAGTGCAAATCTCTTGAGGTAGCGAAAAAAAAAAAAACTTGTACACAAACAGGCTGCCAACATGGATGCGGAGTTTGTTTTGGAATGCTTCAGTATTAGTGGCAGAAAAAAGGACACTTCTTAGGTTCTGAAAGAAAGCATAGTGATACGTGTACCAAACGCTTACAGTAAACTATCTTTTAAATGTTTCACAGAAATATTTCAGGTTTTCGGTCTGAAAACCACAGTCAGTAAAAGAGGTTTTTATATTTTTAATAGCTGAAGCATAATCCAGAATTCACAAGTGTTTTTTTAGCTGCTCACCACTGCTGTATCACAGAGACTTAATTATGCTGAAAACCCTCGGAGCTGGCATCTTACAGTGGTCCCATGATGCTCATAAAGAATCCCCTCTCAATACAAACACACACTGTACTTAATTCACTCAACAAAGACACAAGTGTCCGCAGCTGGAATTACTGCCAAACCCATTTTTAACAAAAATGCTTCATACTGTCTATATTTATATTTATATTTATTATGTTTGTATATAATTAAAATTTATAAACCAATAAGTTTATTTGGATGTGATTCATCGCCATTAATATTTGGGGCATTTCAGCACTAATATAAGTGCATAATTTTTATAATAATCAAATATTACATTATATTTTGTATCAGAAATGTATTTATTTGTACATAAATTAATACATACATTTTTCTAAAATCTGTGTTCAAATTAATGAAGTTGAACAGTGTTCATCCTGTGCTTATGAATGGTGTCTTGCTGTATTTTCACTCAGGTCACCTCCTCGACCCAGTCCAGGCAGCCTGCACTACTCAGATGAGGACGTCAGTACCAAGTACAATGACCTGATCCCAGCAGAGAGCAGCAGCCTCACAGAGAAACCATCAGAGATCTCAGATTCACAGGTAACATATGTTCTGTCATCAGACATGTGTGTTAATATATGTTAAAGGGATAGTTCTGTCCTCAATCACTCACCCTCATTTCAACAGAATTGAAGCTTTAAAAATAATGCAAATATGCACAAATGGATGACTTTTATTATACCTTTCTGATTATGGTGCTTTTGCCTCCTTTCTAAACCCTGATAGCTCCGGTTCCCATTGTAATTGTAAGAAAAAGCGCAACCAGTATCTAAAAATAATCTCCCTTTTGTGTTTCATAAAAACTTAAAAAACAACATGAGGGCGTTTTTAGGTAAACTATCCCTTTAACCTCCAAGCAGAATTTCTAATGCTAAATCTAGTCACATTCATTTAGAATAGAGCCTGTTGAAATTCCCTTATCACATACTTTTAATAGGACAAGACTCGCTGTGCTGAAACATTCTCAAAAGTAGGATACAGCCCTGCAGGAAAGGTCTGTTATACCCTACTTGAGGTTTTGGCTGTCTTACTTACGCATGGCTTCAATCCAGGCTAGGTCCTGTGGGTGGTTAGGGTTTTTTTTCTTTTTCATGTCCAGAACATTCTGCTGCATCCTAGTTCATTCTTCCCAGACTTTGTGTCCTGAGGCACAGGTTGGAAAATCTGTAAAAGACTTGAGATCTAAACAGTGTGCAGCACACAGGAACTATAATCAAACAAATACTCACACAGACACAAGATTATAGTGTGAGAACTGGAAGGCTTTGGTTGGACTCTCTCCACTTCTGTCAAGTGGCCATTTAGCTGGCATGATGAACAGAAAGCGTTCAGTCTGAGTTGTGTCAAAGTCTAGCATTGGCATTTACTAAATCAAACTTGACAAACAAAGAGAGCAGGAAGCACACACAGGTCATGCTGTTTTTTTAACAGTTACAGTCTTATCGTTCCAATAAAACACTGCTGCAAAATATGAATGTATTTTTAGCCCTGTTTTCAGAAGCATCATGCCCACAGAAATATATTTTGAAATAAGTTTTTGTATTTTTTCTGTATTTCTTTCCTGTTATTCTTACTAACAAACAAAAAGTAAAACGTTTAATGGATAATAGTTTATTTCAAGCATTTAAATTGATTTACAATGTAATGCACTGTCACCAGTAAAGTCTCAAAATGAACCTCATTCAAACAAAAGCTCTAAACCTTTCGCCTCCGACTCGCTCTTCGCTGACACCTCCTGCCACCACCTTCTAGACTGCTGGCATCCGGCCACCTTTGACTCGTGGTTGGAAACAGAGCGTCTCCTGTTCCCCTTCTGCTTCTGCTAAAGTCTGGGATCATCACCATCGAGCAGAGTGAAGAGAGGGCCTGGAATCTCTCTTTGAAGTTTTATTGAGCGGATAACTCCAGGCTATTGCGGATCCATTGAGCTGTCTCCAAAAGATCCAGAGCCGCCACAGAGACGTATAATACTGACATTGTTCAGGAACTCTTAAAGACGGCTCAAATTCATGTGGCAAGCCAACAAACCTGAGCTCCTAGCAGAGCCAGCTGTGCTTTTAAATAAACCTACGGGAGATGAATGAGATGTTGGACAGGTGTATCTCTGTCTACTCATTTGAGTGTGTTGGACATAAAGTTTATTAAATAAAACTGATTTTGAGCTGCTTTTGTTTTTTGTTGGAGATGCTGGCGCTACAGCTGCAGCTGACAGCGGGGATTGTTTGGGCGGACTTCCATGTCAAAGCATCTTTGTTTTAATTGGCTCTCTGATGATCATCTCAGCATCACATCATCAACACTGTGAAATTCTTCCCAGTGAGAGCCTGAAATAGCTCATGGAAGTTCTTTCTCATGGAAAGTTTGTGCTTCTCATTAATCACTCTCGTGTTACAGTAAAATGTTAGATTTAATTTGGAGGAATGTGTGCATTTTGATGATATTTGGTAAAACATGGCATAGAACTTGGGCTGGACCATATTTGCTACTTTTATTTTAGTATGCTTCTTATTTAGTCTAACTTTTTAATTTGTTTTGCACAATGTAAACCAAAAAACATTCAAGCAAAAGTAACCTTGGAATTTAGAATTCGACAAGCAGTATTTTTGCTTGTTATGTTGTTGAAAACACTGTGTAAAAACATATTTAAGAATTCCATTGTATTATATTCAATGCATTTAAACTTATTATAAAACTTAAATAAATAATAAACAAAAATTATATTGTAAAATATTATTAACATTCAAAGTATCTTAATTTTTTTTTAAATCTAATATATTTCTGTAACACAAATCATCACTCCAGTCTTTATTGTCACATGCTCCTTCAGGAACCATTATAATATTATAATATCCTGGTCAATAAACATTTCTTAAGATTATTAATGTTGAAAGCATATTTTACATACATATTTTTAGATTTATTGGTAAATGAAAAGTTCAAAAAATAGGATTTATTTAAAAAAGAAATCCATTGTAACATTATAAATTTATTACGCACCATTGCGTAATAAAAGTACACATTTCTTATAAACTTACAAACTAACTTATATAAAGATATAATTTCTGCCTATATTGCTCAGCCCTAATAAAAGTGCGTCTTTGTCTACCCGATCTCCTGCTGTGCTTAATATTCTAACGGATCGGTGGAATGTAAGACATAGACACTTCCTCTGCTCCTCCCCTTCAGTTAATCATATCTGTGCCACAATAGGATTTCTCCGTCCTCAATCGTCTCTGTAGAGATATGAGTGGGGGTGGGTTTGTTTTGGCGGTCACACTGGCCTTAAACCTAAACCAAGTTGCTTTTGATCATTTCAGAGGCAGATTAGACAACAAATATCACACGTTATGCCTCTTTAAAACATATCTAGATTCAGTTTATAGCACTCGCAACTGTCAAGGTCAGGGTAGTGTCTCTAACTTAATTTAAGTCAACAGAGGAAGTGAAGTTTTATTCATTTTAAAGGATTTCTGTAGGACAAGGGCTACTCAATCCGGGATTTTCCGGGAAGGAACATCTTGCCCCACTTTCTCTCTCTGCAGGAGACAAAACATACGTGCCAAACAACCAGTTCCAGTAAGATCAGATCCTCCCATCTGAGCATTCTTTAACCAGACCCATCACAATCAGTCATCAGCTTTATTCTGTTATTATTGTTTCTTGTTTAGTTGAATATTTAGGCATATACAGTTGTTTTGGATGGTCTGAAGCTTATTTTAGTAACTTTGTGAAGGCGTTAGTCAACAGAATGTCTTTATGATAAGAAACAGGCGTAAATTACTTTGACTGGGGGATGTGTTTTTACCGTTTTGTTTGGTGCTAACATTGCCTTTATCACAATGTACTTTTATTTCTACTTCCACATCCCTGTCACATCACCATCTCAACTTCCTTTAATTTTATCCGGATTCCACACTGTGAACAAAAAATCAATAAAATTTACGGTAAAAAACTGGCAGCTGAGGTTGCCGGAACGTGACCGCAAAAATACGGTAACAACGTTTTAGGTTTTACGGGTTCAAGTTAAATTTACAGTTACATACCGTAATTTCATTAGCTGATATAATGTTAATATACCAAGCTATTAAAGTACTGAAATCTGTTTTGTAGCTTTAAAATACACTGATAAGCACCAAATGCAGGTGATGATGAGAAAGTCACATGATGAACCAAAGCCCATCACATGTAGCTTTAAAATAAGAACATACTGTACATAGAAGGTGCTCAGAGTCATTCACAGAAACTCTAAACACCATCATGGTGAGACTCTTTAAACTGTGTAACACAACCCTAATAAACATCACTGATTAGAAAAAAACTAAGAAACTGAATTATATTAAAGAAGAAACATCAAATTCAAACAAAATTTAAAATGCAATGCAGGGAATTCTAGGAATGTTTCCCTGTAAATTTTCCAGGAATTTAACCATAACAGTTTGTTCCTGTTAAAATCACAGCCATTTTTTACAGTGCAATTGCTTTGGCATAGCCGCCCTTTATAGCACTAATATTCCAACTATTAGTTTGTGATCTTCAAATGGATTTCAGTTGTATTTTTGTTTCCTGTGTTATAAACACACAATGCAACTATTATACAAACAAACTTGAAAATTGTATTGGTAGAGATCATAGCTGCATTTGAGGAGACTGGATGAATGCAAACAAACATTTTTGGAGGAGAGAACAGCTGTCACGTCCTGCATGTGTCAGTGGGGGAGGGCAGGAGTGGGTCACGGCACTCTGTGTCAACGAACATGTTTTGATGACCACACACACACACACACACACACCGTGTCAGCATGCAGTTTTAGTTTCTGAGCTTGGCTTCGCTGTGAGGTCACACTGAACAGACAAAAATGCTTTCAAAGCTGAATTGCTGCTTATTGAGTTGTTGAATTAGCTGGTATGACTGGAATGTCTCTCATTAGAACATTGCAGTTGTTTAAGAAGCTGAAATCAGCACTTGGTTAATAATGGAAGCATGATGCTTAAAGTCCATGATCAAAAATATGTTGAGTTTAATGGATTTATGTATGTGAAAATGGATTAGATATATATATATAGAGAGAGAGAGAGAGAGAGAAATCTAAAGAGATCCAATGTTTCTGTATTTTATCACACAGATTTTTTTCCTTAAAGGTCTTTGCTTTTTAAAGAAAATGGATGAAAGAGATTCAGCAGGTCTTTGGCATGAATCTGCAGCTCTTATTTTAGGGGGATGTGGGCTGGTTTTAGGGGAACTGCTTTCCTCTCTGGAATTTGAACAGAGGCATGTGTGTCACATATGTGTGTGTGTGTGTATAATGGTGGACTGGAGAGATCTGTGCATTGTTAGTCTTTTCACTATAACAGAGAGAGACAAGGAGAAATATTGAACTGTGTTGCCAAAAATATACATTTAGTATAATGATCCTGTCTGTTTTTTGCAGCAGTTAGCGGTAGAAAGGCAAGAGAATTCTGTAGATTCTGTTTGTTTGTTTTAATTCATTTCACATTGCCACATAGCATAGTAAAATATAACAGTGTTGCTTTTAGACAGATTCAATTTGATTACATGTTTTGTTTTGTTAATAACAGACTGTATAGTTGTCAAACAGAGAGTCTAGCTATTCAGAAAGATCAACCCCTAAAAGCAGCATTTCAAAATTCCCGGATTGAATTCCTGGCGGAGGGAGAGCAGAAAGTGGTGTTGAGGATAGATAGGTCCTCTTGAAATGATATGCAGGCTGTGATGGTTATTTTCTCTTACTTCTCTCTCCACTTGGCATTTCAAGCTTGGTTGGTACTCACACACATCTGTGGTGAACTCCATCAGCCAGCTCTTGAAGTGTGAGCCAGGTATGTCAGAAAGAGAAGAGGGAAGGTGCTGTAATAGATGTGGTGGTGGAAGACAAAGATTGATGGAGAGCTGATCTTCATACAGTTGTCCATTGTTCTAGTGCAGAGTGCTGTCTCAACAAATAGTGTAGAAGGCTGCCATGAGAAACCTACTCCAGGTTGTTCCAAGAAATGCATTAAAGTGTGAAAGAAAGTGTTGAGAAGTCCTCCCAGCCCGCATTACCCTTACAAAAAAGTATCATGGTACCAGCCTGCTGATAAAAGAGCATGGTATTCTTTGTGTTTCCAAACAGCATCTTTTAAATAAACATAAGCGATCATGCTTTCCAAAAGTAGACTGAAAGGTATAAAAGTCTGTATTTTTTCTTTTATTATTTTCATATGTCATGATATTAGTTTCATAAGACATAAAAATAATACATATTTAAGTGGAATAAATAGTGTTAATACTGTTTTGTTTTTTTGAATGTTTAACTCAGATTGTTATAATATGGGTTTGTTATTTAATAAATTGTGTTGAATTTATATTTCAAACTAAATTCATATTAAAGTACTTTTTTGTAAAGGTAATGCACCATTTTTAAAAAGAAGCCATTGTTTGTCCCATGAAATATGACTTAGAGCCCATACTGCACTGCTTTAAACCCCGTGTCTCTGTTTACCTCTAGGAGGCGCTTGTTTTCTCCTTTAAGACTGGGGGCCTCCATACTCTTCCAACTCAAAGGGTGAGGACATGAATTGTGCATTGACTGACAGGAAGTCGCTTCCTAGTGCTTGTCCATTCCTATCCTCTCCATTAGATTCATACATACATGGTCAAAACCCCACCATATGGACGTGTGACCCCCAAAACGCAGCATGTGATTGGTACCAGAGGGTGCACTGGTTGTCATAAAGCATTGAAGTTATTTCTAAATGATAGATAAAGCCTTTTTTGGTTCCTCCCTTTTTTTTGGCTTTCTATTCTGTTTTGGTCATTTTTGACAGATAAAAATATTAGGTATGTGGTCTGATGCATTTCACTACCTCCCTCCCACAGTAAATAAAGCTTTGATGTTTTAGGAAAGGACATTAGAGATTGAAAGTAGAGTCCAGTAGATTCATTAATGACATATTCTTCATTTAATCAGGCTCTTGTCATGTGTGTTGTCTTTTTCACTTTGCAAGAGCAGATTAAAAAGAGAAACCACTTGCAATACTTGTATCTGTTTGATAAAACAAAATGAGCACTTGCTACACAAGTTGTTGGTCTTGAGAGCTTGTCAGTGTCCGTTTAGATTATAAATGCTGTAAAGCTTTACAGTATTTTACTGAACAATGAACTGGTAACTTGAAGTTTGATGCGTTGAGGATCAATGGAAATCAGGTGTTTTGTGATCAAATAAGTAAGAATCATTTTCAACCATGATTTTCTGTTCTGTTAATATTTATCAATACCCATTTTAGCCAATGTTTTGTCAATTCAGAAACAAACGGTTATGTTGGGCACTTCTTAAGATGAACTAGCCACAAATATTTTGAATTATAATTGGCATAAATGTTCCATTCGTATTGAGTGGTGGAACATTTGTGATAATTATAATTCATTATAATAATTTATATATATATATGTATATATATATATATATATAAACTCTTTTTAAAAGAAGTCTTCATGGCTGCTTTTGTTTGATCAAAAATACAATATAAACTGTAATATTGTGAAATATTATTACAATTTAAAACTTTTTTTATTTTAATATATTTTAAAATCAAATTTTTTCGTGTGACCTCAAAGCTCATGGAAAAACATCACATGATTTTTAGATTTGGTGCTCAAAAAGAATTTCTCATTATCACCAATCCTGAAAATAGTTAACTAGTTTTTTGTGGACGCTGATTTACAGGGTTTTTTCTTAAATAAAGTGTTTGAAAGAACAACATCAACAGATGTTGAATAAAAGCATTAAACTAGTTTAAAAATTCGTAATGCTCCCAATCTGTTGTAGAGTATTGTATGTAATTAATGCAAAAATTAAAACTATAATGGATACAAACAGAGCAGGACAGAAAACATGCAATGTTGTAAAATGCTCATTTCTAATGGAACGTCTAGTTTTGTGGATTGATCTCGGACACCTCCTCAAAAACAATGATTCTGCCTCCATCACTCACTCATTCTTTCTATCTTTCTCCACCCCAGGGCAGTGACAGTGAGTACGAGGTGGACCCCAACCGACAGAAGACCCATTCCTTCGTCAACCACTACATCAGCGACCCCACCTACTACAACTCTTGGCGCAGGCAGCAGAAAGGAATCTCCCGAGCGCAGGCCTACAACTACACCGAGTCGGAGTCTGGAGAGCCTGAACCCTGCGCCCCTCCGCCACCTTTGCCCCCTCTACCCCCTCTACCCCCGTTCCCCCCCCAGCTCAGTTCTCCTACGCCCCAGAGCCAGTCCCAGACTGGCAGTCTGTTTAGACCCAAGGGCAGCCGGACTCCCACTCCATCCCAGCAGAGCTCCAACCCACCCAGTCAGCACGGCACACTTTATCGGCCCCCAAGCAGTTTGGCCCCAGGCTCCCGGGCACCGATCGCTGGCTTCTCCTCCTTCGTTTGATAGTATGAAGATATAAATAAATGGAAATTCAAAACGAAGGCAAGGAATCTCTTATTTTTTTCAACACCTGGTCAAACTCACGTCTATAGAAGAACGACAACAAACATAAGCCCTGGATCTGTTGTGCTTTACTTGTCATTGCAAGCTGATTTATATTTTTGTATACTTTGTTTGATCACACATTTTAGGTCTTTGTTTTGTTTCTTTGCTTGTGTGTGTTCAGCGTGTTTCCCTTTGAAGAAAGACAATCGCTTGGAAAGAGACGCAAACGCATCGGTGAGCTTTGTTTGTTTTGGTTTGGTTTTTTTTGTGTCGTCTGAGCAAACTGCATGACTTTTTGTATTGTTCAAACTATCCCTTTTGTTTGCTTTTTCATTTTGTTGTTGTTGGTTCTTTTGTTTCATTGAGTGCCACTAAAAAGTATAACACCAACACTACGTGACAAATGCTGGACGAAAGCACCGACACAATTTTCAAAAGCTATGGAGAAATCTCAGCACCTGAACCACATCAAGAAAAATGCTAAATGGTGTGGTGTTTTTGTTCTTACACAGATGACAAAGTACTTCAGTAATTACGAGAGGTTAAAGTTCATTTGACTAGAGACTGATCTGATAAAAGCCCACCTGCACTTAGCACATGTTTGAGTTGGAAAGCCAGCATCATTTATTGATGTCACAGGCCAGTTTTTACCAGTGCTCTGAAAAGGCCAAAGGTCAAATTAAGTGATTCATACGAATCTGTGTATTGAATGGTTTTTTTTCCGGAGGTAAAATGTAGATTGTTCGTAAAGTTGAGTATGAGTATATTTTCCCTTGTGAAACTTATGGAAGGCCAAATATGTAAGAGTCTGATTCACTATGATATTATTATACTATTGCTCTGGATTTGTTCATATTCAGAGCCGTTCATGTCAGCAGCGGGTGTGTGTGGTGGGCGGGGTCATTTGTTGCTCCTTTTGATTTGACTCTATGATGTCATCCTGAGCTTCAGGTTGCACTTCCGCCGCGTAAACGGTAACGTCGGACACTAACTCAACAGCAGCAGCCGATATGGGATATTTGCCAGCATCTCAGGCGGAGCTGGACGTCAAACATAACCATCATCTCTCGGATTTTCCCTTTCCTGATCATCTGGCAAGGCATAGCGTCATAGAAACTGACGATATTTCAAAGATTGTGCAACCAAGCAAATGTATTGTACCTGTGAACTTCGGATTTTTCACCACTTCGCTTTGGCGCGGCTTACTGAAGATAAAACAACATGGACTAAGGAACCCAACACGACGCCAGCAGAGAACTAAACCGCAATTGCACAGCTTACTTGTGAGGTTTAATGATGTTGTTTGCTTTTTCTTTTCCGTGAAGTGATTTTACTGTCTGTATAAACAAGGTCAATCACATGCTCAGTCTGCCTGAACACAGTATATTCCTAAATAAATTATGTTTTCTGCAAACGTTACTGGTTTGAACGTTGAAGAGCGCGAGAAATGAGCATTCATGTATTATGAGTGACTAAGGTAGGAGAGGAAATGGGTAAATATAAGTGAAAGTGTCCTTAAAATTACTATGACTTAGTCTTAACCAGGAGCTATTGAAGAAAACAAGCAAAATGAAGGTTCCTCCTCCTAATAGATCTGAGTTTTTGTTCTAACCAATCTGAATTGTATTGCTGCTACTCCAGCTGCTGATAAATCAACATATTAACATATATAAGCTTTCCAATGAAACTGCTTGACCAAGGAAGTCAAAATTAGCTTACAATCATGTCGTTCCAAACCTGAATTCATTTCTTCTGCAGAACATAAAAGGCATTTTGAAGAATGTTGGTAGTACAACATTCGGTTAGCAGTTTGGGTTCCAAATTTACTTTCATTGTTTGGACAAAAAGTACGATGGAAGTCAACGGGAAATGAAACACTCTGGTTAGTGTGGGCAAATTTGTAGTTAGAAACTTGTTGCACCTTCAGAGTCATTTGCCATTGAGAGCAAGAGGTGGCAACATATTGCTAAGGGTGATAAAACATCACAATAATTTACCATTTTAGAAATAACTCCATGTGGGGCTTCAGACCGGTGAGGATAAATACACATAAGACTAACGTTTATTGGATTTTTTAGGCTTAATTAATGGAACAACATTCAGGTCCAACTAACATAATCCAATCTCTATTTAATGGAAATATCGCTTGGCCAAGTGTGCAATACATTTCTAACTTACCATAACTCTAAAATCTGTTAGGATTGATAGTGTTGTTCTTCCAGGACCAACTACTTGTAAAAATCACCATCACAGAACGAGTGTTATCATTTAATTTCATGCAAAATCCATCTTAACACTCTGATGGACATATAAGTGGCCTGTCACTCAAAGTTTCCCATCCTGTTGCTCTGATTGGGTTAATGAGTGTAGATAAAGCGGATCAGCGGACCTGTGAAATCCTGTTATGTTGACAGCATCTGTTGCCTCCAGACAGCCTACAGTCACACTGCTCCTTCAAGTTCAGAGAGAATAAAGTCAGTGTTTCCATAATTTTATCTCATTTTGTTTTTGTGGTGACAACTCAAGTGTAATGAACTCTTTTCCTTTAAAAATTGCTTTTTATCCATCCTTAATATGGCGAGAATGAGACTGAAACCCATCTATTTATACATTAATGATGTCAGAAGCAAAACAGGACAGGAATGTAAGTAAATGGAGGGAGATTCCACATCATATTCATCTCAACGCAAATCCGTTTTGTGTCCTATTAAACCTAATTTCCTGTTCAAAGCTAACTTTCTAGATTTAAATTTAGATTATGAACAGTATAACGACAAATGCTGGGTCATTAAACTGCTCTTAGGAACATGACTTCAGCGGAGGAACTTGTTTCAAAGTGTGGAGGAAAATTCTTCATGTTCTTTGCCATAAGAAAGGTCAAATCAAACACAGGTGTTTCTGAAACAAACTTAAATGGCCTCTGACAGATAAATGATTAATGTGCACCAGTCAAGCAGATATGAATGTAAAATATGCTTATATAATCTTGGGAATGCAGCGTGTCATGCTATGTGTTTAGATATTATTCTAAACTAAAAAAAAAACTATTAACTGAACATCTGACTTTAAAATAACATCTAAAAACTTTTTTTTATTATTAATTCATATATATTTTTTCATTTTGTCTATTTATTATTTACAATTTTTTCGTTACAAAAATGAAGTTAAGAGTTAGAAATTTGTCCGACATCTGCACAACAATTCAAAGGTGCTTGTGAAGCTCTGCAGCTGTGATTCTTTAAACCATCTGCAGTCACTTCCTGTTTGAGGTTACTTCTTTGAATTTTGTGTTAATTATTAAATTATATTATGTCCTTGTTTCACAGAAGGGTAATATGCACCGTGTTGAGATCAAACGACTGGATAAATGCTTTTGATGGCAATTATAGAGTAGAGTTTTAGCACGGGATATGAGCCATTGATCAGCTCGTTTGCTAGCGCTATAAAGGGCATGTCAGGAAGTAATTCTGAAAAGTTTTTGACCACTTTGGCGGCTTTTTATAAGCGCGATTGAAGAGAAGACTGTAAAAACTTTGTAAATGTGTGGTGGTTTTACAACTTTAATACATACAGAACATACTTCTTCCTGCCTTAAACTTTAGGTGGGCCATATGGATTTCCATATACTGTACCTGAAATACTCGTACTTAGATGTTATTTTGTCTGTTTTTGGTTATTATGCTGCTTTTGATTCCTGATGTTAGTGTGTGTGTGGATGCCGTGAGACAGTGGAAAAGAATAAATGTTTAGATCTTCTGCCGTTTTTTCTTCTCTGCCTGGATGAGTGAGATTTAGCGTGCAGATGTATTGTACAAAATAAGCTCATATTTGTCTTTTTGTGTGTGATGGTTGGATTTTTAACACATTTTGCCTTTCAGATCTGTGTAGAACTTAAACCAAAAGAAGTGTTTGGAAATAGAGAGCTGAAATGAAGGTCTGTTCAGATGTAAGTTTATTTTTTATCAAGTTAAGATGTTCAAAGGGCCTGCATTTCATTGAATGGCAGTTTGCAAATATGACCACTGGAGTCGTATGTCACTCTGAATCACCAGGCTGAAGAGGATGTATGTGGTTGGGTTTGTCACATTTGTTTAGTGTGGTTATTGCGTCAACATCAATCCACTTGGTAACTGTAACCACAACTGTAATCAATACAATAATTTAGCTTTTTTTATTCGCATACAAAAGGTGATCATTGTTACTTTTGTAAAAACATTTTAGTTGTTTTTTTTTTAACATATGATATTTGTTCATTTAAAATGTGTTTATTTTTGTCTTTTCCCATGGAGTGATTTACTTCATCAATATTATATACCAGTGCTGCATCTAAAGACTTTTAAAAATGCCTAAAATGGGATATATTGTATTATAATGAGTGTTTAGTGCCAAGGTTGTACTCTGTGATCAAATATGTATATTCTGTACTAGACAATATTAAATACTTCAATCCCCTGTTCAGAAAACATACAAAATGTCCCAATGAC
>JAUCNO010001510.1:16195-32210 GCA_032353835.1 Enteromius viviparus
GATTCTGAACTTTGTCGCGTCGCTGGACACACCCACATCCGGTCGCCAACGGTCTCTGACGGCCGCTGTCGCTCTTGACACCGGATATCGGCAGCTCTCCATTGAAATGAATGGGATCGCGTCGCTTTGTCGCTGCGTGTCGCTGCTAGTGTGAACGGGGCTTTATGTGTGCACGTGCCTGCTGATAAGAGTCTCTATTGTCTAAACAACAAAAAGCTACAGTGTCCTCTCTGTTGCCTCGCGCCTCAGCAGCGCATCTAGCGGTTGGGAATAGTAACAGAAAAACAGTTGGATATTATTTATAATGTCGTAGAATGTGCATGATTATAACATTTAACAGCTTGTGGATTAAATTATCAAATGCAAGTAATTAATTTTTGAAATTATTTTAAACAATAATAATAATGCTAGATTTAATAATGCTATAGAACAATTGAACAACATGCTATTTAAATGTTAAAAAGCATTTAATTAGAAGCTGATTGGGCAAAAATGACAATTTTAAGGCTATTTTTTCTAAGCCCTGGTCTGGTATAATAGCCAAACCATTAAAATTACACCACATAGCTCGTCTAATTTAGAACTAAACCAGGGCTACATATAGACCATGTTATAGAATTACACAAATATCTTTGAAGATATGATTGACACTGCGAAAATGACAGGATTATTAATAATTTTAAGCACTGCCTGGACCTACAGTGAATCAGTTCTGACTATCAGTGGACTACAAATAGCCGATCTGACTATGAGCTAAACCGAGGCTATGCACAGGCTACACAAAAAAAAATATTAAAGAAATGAAACCAAAAACCATGTAAACGCTCCCGACTTTGCTTACATTATGGAATTATATTTTATGCATTATACATTATACATTATGGAATGTGTCTCATTTGTTTTTTGCTAAAAAACGACACGCCAAATTCAAGATTATCTGGGCTAGAAGTGGGTTACACATAGGAAGACTATATCAGGTCTACCTAACCCAGACGGTGAAATGACAACTATTGCTTGCTGGGAAGGTGCTTTTTGAAAAAAGTTGCTAGGGTAGTATGAAAAGTTGCTAAATCTAGCAACAAAATTGCTAAATTGGCAACACTGCTGCTGCATGCGGAATGCGAGCAATGTCGAAGAAACTGCAAGGCTCGTGAATGACTCCTGGCGGTGGCGGCTACAAGACGATCGCTGACCTCTGTAGATGTGAGAGCGCGCATCTGGCAGGAGCGAAGTTCAAGGCGCGCTCCCGAGCTGGAGATTTCCGTGCCGTCTCCGCCTGTCCACCCTAAACGAGCTTTGTTTGGTGGGACAGACGCCATAAAATGGACAGGATATACAGGTAAGATCTTAAACTACAGCTATAATTCTAAAATATGTTTTAACTGACCAGTACGTATAGCCTACTTGAAGCACCATGTGATCATGGAATAAAAATGATTGGTGTTGCATTAAAAATGAGGTCAGTCAAAAGTCTTTAAACAGTGACAGAACAGGCTGGTATTTTTTCTTCTTTTGTTTGAATTTAATGAAAAGAAAATTCAGCTAAAACGTTTGTTCGCTCTGTAAGACCCACTGGTTTATTTGGAATAATGCTTTCTTTGTTTCAGAGTAGCTGTAGTATTAATGTATTACTCCTGCATCCATTAAGCCATAGATATCAAATTCCTTAGACTTTTAGTAAAATATAAAAATATATAAAAAAAATAGTTTTGCCCAGAAACTTACAGTTCACAATATTCTGTGTCTTGGTAATGCTTTAGCAACACTTTGCCTTTAAAACTTCAGAACAGATCATGTTGGGGTCCAAACTTCTGAAATCACAAAATGCTTTTATTTCATCTGCTTTTCTTATGTGTGAAGTGTAAACTTCATCATTATTTATAATTAAAGAAAATTATATTACTCAATAAAAATAAAACTATATACATGTCATTCACATTTTGACCTAAAATGTAAAAAGTATGATTTATTTTTTCAATTTTCAAATCCTGAAACTTAATATTTACCACTGGATGAATTAAAAAAAACCTGGGGAATTTGCATCTCGCTATATATAAATATACATTTCTGAATATACTAAAACGATTCCAGTTAATCTTAATAAAACTGCAGTTGGCTTATTTTGACTAGGTTAAAAACTACAAAAATACAGCTAAATTTAAAATACAATAAAAACATCAGAAAAATGTTTTTTGAAAATAAGAAAACAGAGTTATGTGTTTTTGCAAATACACTATGGGCCAGTTTCCCGGTTAGGAATTAGATTAAGCCAGGACTAGGCTTTTGCTAATTTAGGACATAAGCATTTTTAGAAACATGTCTCACAAAAATTTATTATTTGTGAGCATTTTAAGACCAAACAATGGCAATAATGTATTTTAAAATATTTCAGTGCAAGCTTTTTCCAGTTTAGAAAGCTCTTAACATTTACTTTAATCTAGGACTAGTCTTAAACCCTGTCCGGGAAACTGCCCCTATGTGTTTAATTTAAATATATATCTATAGTTTTTTAAGCTGAAAAATTTAAAACAACTAAAATAGCAAGGTGGCAAACATACAGCATTTTATTGATTGAATAATTCAGTCAAATAGCAGATGACTTGGACGTTGTTGCGAATAAGTATTTCAGGTTTATAGATCATTGTAGGCTTATTTTTTAGTGCTGTTATTGCCTGATGGTGAAAAGGTTTAATTTGACATAATTAGCCCCAAGTTTCAAAGACTAAAATGCATGTTTGAACTGTCTTAACTAAAAATATCTTGCTCTGACATATCTTAAAATATGTCAGTGTCATTATTCTGTCTCAAGACAGAATAAATACACCTGTAATGATTTCTTGCAAGGAATTTTTGTAAAAGTTGCTTAAATATCTTAATATAACTGAGGCCTAGTCCTATCTTAAGATAAGCCTATATGTCTGGATGTTTAATCTGACTGGCTGCACAATGGCAGACTAAAGTATATTTATCTATAACTAAAGACTAGTTTCTGTATCAAGCCAATGTGTCAGAATGCAAGGCTTAGTTTTTTCCTCCTCAGTCTACATTGTGTATCATTTGTGATAATGTAACTGTTTAGTGTCCCCAAAATGCATTGTGTCTGGCAAATCCATAAACCACTCTAGCGTCTCTCAAAGCCAGGGTGAAACTGAATTGGTGCCTGAAGGGAGTGCACAGTATGATACGGCCAGGAGTTCAGATTAATCCGATTAGGGAATTACTGTACGACATTCCAAAATACAGTTTCTCATAATCATCTCATCGAAATACTACTTCACACATGTCGTAACAGCTGTACGTGTTCAACAAGCATTCAATCACTAAACAGGCCAAATATTGTAGGGATTAATGAAAAATAACTTTTTCACTGATGTTAACTAGTTAACATTATAGATGTTAACATTACATGAAAGACTGCGGTGGAAATCAAAGCTCTAATTTCATGATACAGGACTCCAGGCTTATATTCAGTTAATATTCAGTCCTCTGGTTTTGACTAAAAGGGCAAAGCAAACACACCATACACATACAGTACAGCATGAACTACAGTGATACATAGTAAACACTTGGTGCCCCATAAACTGTGAGCAGGTTAATGACTGACTGATCAAAGGTCTAAAACTAAACACACAAGTACACAAAACACTCCATCAACCCTACATCGATTTTATATAAAACAACATTTTGGCTCTTAGACAGATATACTGTAAGTATCAAAGAGGCCCTGGAAAGAAAGGATGAAGCTTTACATGTTTAATTTAAAAATAGTCTAGATAAGAGTTGAATGATCAAGATAAGCATATAAATCAATGTTATCTCTAAGCAAAGCATAAAGAGGGTAAATGGGAGGAAATGTGTTCAACAAGTTAGGGTTAGGGTTAGGTTAGATCATTAATTGGTTATCGATATTAATATAAAATATATCAAGTCTCATCTTTACTTCCTTAGAATCATCTAGCTTTTGCAAACTCCAGCCAAACAACTTCCTGACAATCCTCCTCATCGTTCTTCATCTGTCACCATGGAGACGGTGGTGATCGTGGCTATAGGTGTACTCGCCACCATCTTCTTGGCATCGTTTGTGGCGCTGGTGGTTGTGTGTCGTCAACGTTACTGCCACCCCCCAGACTTCCTGCACCAGTATGACTCCAAGTATGTACTTGAGTCATGACCTCATTCCCACACTGAGGATTAAAGCGGGATCACCATTTTACATTCAAACATTTGATTCTTAGCTATGGAAATAACGGGGAATATTTTTGAATCACTTTCTGTTCTTCTCTGTATTTCAGACCTACAGTGGATCTGATCGGAGCGATGGAGACTCAGAGTGAGCCATCAGAGCTGGAGCTGGATGATGTGGTCATCACCAATCCTCACATTGAGGCCATGCTGGAGAACGAAGACTGGATCGAAGACGCCTCGTATGCCTTCTCACCTCGTTCATCTTCACGACCATAGTATATTATTAATAATAATATTCTGGTTTTGACACTTGATTGATATCCGATATCTCTTTTTCCCTCAGTGGCCTTGTGTCTCACTGCATTGCGATTCTGAAGGTATATGTCTATGCACAAATTTAGTTTTTATAATATAAAAAAATATTTAGAAAAATGCACAATAATTACACTACCGTTCAAGAGATTGAGATCAATAAGACATTTGAATGTTTTTGAAAGAAATATCTGCTCACCGAGGCAGCATTTATTTAATCACTGTAAAATTAGATCAATTTAAAATATATATTTTCCTTTTTTAATATATTTTTTAAATGTATTTTATTTGTGTGATGCCGGTTGAATTTGTAGCATCATTACTCCAGTCTTCAGTGTCACATGATCCTTCAGAAATCATGCTAATATGCTGATTTGCCGCTCAATTATAATAATAATAATATATAATTTTTTTAACACATTCAAAATAACAGAATTTAAAAAAAAAAAAATGGAAAATTATAAATGTCTTTACTGTCACTTTTGATCAATTTAATGCATTAATGCTGAAGGAATTTTTTTTCCTCTTACTGACTTTTGAGCAGTTGCTTAAGCATTTTGTTTAGCATTGTTGCATTTGGCTAAATACAATGATTGTGCTGAATCTGTACAGATATGCCACACTCTCACTGAAGAGCTTGTTGCGATGACAATGGGCTCCGGAGCAAAGGTCAAAGCACCTGCCAGCCTCAATGACATCATCACTGTGGCCAAACGCATCAGCCCGAGGTAAACAGTTTGAGAAGTTGATATGATGCATCTGAGAGTGTGGGCATTGACCCTGAGCTGCTTTGTGCCATCACAGGGTGGATGACGTGGTTCGATCTATGTACCCTCCACTGGATCCCATTCTTCTGGACGCCAGGTAACTCTTTACGCTGGAGGGGTTTATTAAATGTTTAAGCTTCTGCAAGCAATTGCATTGACTTTACCAACTTGTTTTTTGGACCAGGGCCACAGCATTACTATTGTCGGTCAGTCACTTGGTACTGGTAACACGAAGCGCCTGTCACATGTCTGGCAGCCTGGACTGGATCGACCAATCACTGCATGCGGCTGAGGATCACATGGTCGTGTTAAGAGAGGCAGCTTTAGCATCTGAACCAGAGAGAAGTTTGCCAGAGAGAGAGCAGTCCATCTGAGTAACTCACAGACATACTGTATGTACAGTGCACATATTATTCAAGAACATGTGCATGAATGCACCTGTAAAGAATATGATATTTAGTGAACAATACCTCAGCACATCCATGATATGACAGAGAAAGGCATCTTGGCTTAGCCTTGCTTTCAACCAACGTTTCTTTCTCACTCTTTCACTGCATCTCATTTTTATTTCTGTTACATTCCAGTTTAATGGCTGGTCAAGCTGTCTGATATTTCCTTATTTATAGATGCTAGTGACAAAAATGTCAGAGACAATCAATAAGAAGAATGTATAAACCAAGTCCAAATTTGAATTGTTTTAGCTAAACAGTTCAATAGTTGATCAGTGATCATCCTGTCTGATATAAAAAAAAACTGGTTTTACTAAATAGTATATAAATCAAACATGGTCAATATTTTCTTTAGTGTCTTTCATATTTAAATTAAATACAATTTTCCATACATTATTTACATATTTTCATTATTAGCATCAAGATGTATATTACATTTTATAATCTTTTTGCTTTTTATTTCTCTCTATGAAAAAAAAAAAAAAATTGAATTCACAAGAAAAATAAGATGCAGAAATTATGGTTTATTTCCGTTTCCATTAGTCTTCTTTGTGGATAAGTTTGTAAATAGTGAGTTCACAAATTGATAAAATCACGTTAAAGGGTTACGCCACTCCAAAATGAAAATGTTGTCATTAATCACTTTCCCCATGTTGCTCCAAATCCGTAAAAGCTTCGTTTTTCGAAATAAAACAAAGCAATAACGACTTTATTGAACGATTCACCACCGCAACATCACTGTAACGTTAGTGCCATTTTGGATCTTGCATCTGCTGGAGGCACCTAACGTCTGAACCACATACGCTGTGTGCATCCACATATGTGCGTCTGTCTCGTCCCTTCATGAACCACTGATGGCAGATGGACGTAATTGTTTGGCAGTCAATGGGACAGTCACAAGCCTCCCGGTTTCATCCACAATATCTTAAATCGTGTTCTGAAGATGAACAAAGGTTTTATAAGTTTGGAATGACATTGGGGGAAAAAAATTTCTTTTTGGGGTGGAGTAACCCCAATTCGATACAGCACTTTTATATTTGCATTTTCTCTTGTATTTCCTAATTGTTTTTGTTTTTGCTCTCATGATGTGTGCGCTATACCATTCAAAGGTTCATTTTTGAACAAAGTCTCCTATGCTTTCCAAGGCTGCATTTATTTGATCAAAACCACTGTAAAAGCAGTAATTATGCCAAATATAACATTTTATTTGAGGGCTTAGATTAATTTAAAACACTTTTATGTTTTTTTGTTTTGTTTTTTGTTTTTTTGGATGAATGAAAAATATTTATTTGAAATAGAAATCTTTTGTAATATTATACTGTAAATGTCTTTACTGCCATTTTTGATCTATTTAATGCATTCCGAAGAAACTTTTTCAACAGTTAACTCTCTGGGGGTGAACAGTTTGCAGCAAGTAAAGCTCACATTCTTTTGTCTATCTGTTATCTAGGCATGGCATGTAATTTTTCAGTCACATGAAGTCTAAATCCACACTAATTCCTTCCCTCAACCCCCTCACTTCACACTTTCAACAGCCACACATATTCAGGACTAATTTCATGTATTATATTAGAATTTTAGTCATATACTCAGTTTCGATGCTAAGAATTTATTGCAAAATTCAGTTGTTGCTTGAGTATTTCCTCTTTTCATTTCCTCTTGGAGCAATCTTGTTACTGACATTTCTTGTTTCTCTATTTGTTCTTTTATTCTCAAACGGTTTATTTGAGATTTGTAAAGGTGAATAAATGTTTCACAGCAAAAAGATGTCATGATATTTTTATTTTAAAATAAACATTACTAAATTCAACTTTAAATTAATTAAAACAATCAGACTTCTATTCACATGTGCTGCTTTGTGTAGAGAGAGGAGGCAGACAGAAAGAGATGAAGAAACAGGGAGGAGTAACAGCTGCGATGGAGGAAGGGGAGCAAGAAAAGAAAAACAAGGCCGCTACTTCTCAAAGTCAGAGTAAACAGTTCTGTCTAGCTTTGAGTAGAAAGCTTTTGGCCAAGACGAGGGCTGGACATCAGGCA
Source organism: Enteromius viviparus (assembly GCA_032353835.1). Lineage (NCBI taxonomy): Eukaryota > Metazoa > Chordata > Actinopteri > Cypriniformes > Cyprinidae > Enteromius > Enteromius viviparus. The sequence goes on from JAUCNO010001510.1 coordinate 23,946, forward strand.
TTAAAACCAGCAGCAGACTGAAAAGAAGCAGACCGAATGGACACACACTCAACACACTCACTGTTTAACACACTCACCGTTACACTGTACCCATGAGTGCTATCGAGAACATGTCATCTTACAGACACATCTTTTAAAATGTTGCTTCTGTCGAGCGAAGGTCACAGTGCTGCTGACACTCAATAAAGTCCTTTACTTTTCTTCAAGTCCATTTTCTGTAAATCTGTTAGACAGTTGTAGTCGTTCCATGTTATTCCCAAAGCAACCTAAAACAAACAACAGGGAAGTTACTTAAACCTCACCTGCTATATCGCTTTTATTATTTCTTTATGAAATGAATGTTGGACTTAACAGTTATGTAAGTTGATGTTACTTGGTATTTATTGTTTTAGGTTTTTTTTCCAATCTAAATCAGAAAAATATTAAGCAGCACTATTGTTTTCAAGATTAATAATAATAAATGTTTCTTATGGAGCAAATCAGCTTATTAGCATGATTTCTGAAGTAATGAGTAATGATGCTGAAAATTCAGATTTAAAATCACAGTAATAAATTACATTTTAGAGTTACATATATAATATACTGTATATAGTCAAACAGAAAACAACTATTTTAATCTGTAATAATATGTTTACAGCATAGCAGTATTTTTCTGTATTTTTGATTAAATACATGAGTGATAAGACCCTAAAAAGTATCGTATGCATCGGTGATCCTAATTATTTAAGTGATTGTTTATCAAATAGGATTACTGCTTTTTATCTAAGCAAAACTCTATGTAAGATTAAACAGTCCTTAAACAGGACGTTCAAATTTAATTGTAATTTGTTGCTTTACGTCAAATTTTAGACTAAACCGTGTAAAAATTTCACTTCTGAAGCTCATCTTTTGAGTCAGTTATACCGTAATCTACATCTTAGTGTTAAACCTTGAAATCGTGCTGAGACAGGTAGTTCTCCAGGTGTAAAGGATCCACTCCTTCAGGTAAAGGTCTCTGCAGCAGATCTTTGAGGGGGAACTGGGTCTTATTAAGAGCAGCTAAAGCATCCTGCACCAAAGTCAGCTTTTTACACGGTGTGCAGTCCTGAAAAAATCAGCAAACAAATATTTAAATAAGATTTCAGTGTAAATCATAGAACTTGTGCATGTATATGATGATGATGTGTCCTCACTCACCTGTACTTCCTGTGTCAGTCTCATCTCCCATGAAGGGAATATATTAGTAAAGGTGAGAGGCTCTGCCCCTTCATCAATAAGATACGCCATGGGAGGCCGCCTGGGATTCCTCTCTGAATACAAAACCCCAACAATAACTAACCAATCAGGAACAGGAGGTTATGCTTTCTAATATCCATTTCCCTGGACTCACCTTTGCAGTACTGTAAAGCAGTCTCCATGGCACACTTCTTCTCTTTGTCCCAGAGAGGGCGCTCTGAGACTGAAGATTCACAACTTTGCCATAAATACACCTCCAGATAGTTATCCAGCAGGAACAGTGCTGCCGAGAGAATGGTACAACATCACAGCAGTGTGAGAAAAAAATAAAGCATATTATTTTAAGATTAATTTTTTAAGTAATCATTGATTACTTTTTATCAGCACTTGTGCTTCTGTGTACAGTGTGTGAACTTGCTGACTCTCACCTGGATGTGGCACAGCATATAACTTATCCTGGAGAAAGGGCATTGCTGTAATGACTCCATTCACATGGGAGGGGCTAATAAGCTCCACCCCCATGAAAGTTCCTGATTGGGCACTCAGGTGATAAAGGCGGGGGGTGAAATTAAATTTACCAGGATCTATAAGGAATAAAATGATTGCAAATGTTCATTGCATGACACAGAGTAACACGTTTGCATCAGATTTATCATAGTTTGTTACACATCACACCTTGTAGCATGCAGTCATATGACTTCCTGTCCTGTGGTCCAATAGCATTCCAGAAATCTGCTGGCTCTTTCCCCTCCTCCACTTCCTGGACATTCATAAAGCTGCCAGTTCTCGGACTCAGCTCAGGTGGGCACCTAATCGTCACATTAACCACTTGAAATCAAGCACAATCTGGCGATGTGCATCTTTCATTATGTTTTATGGGTTTGCATGATGGAGAACAGTAAAAGATGCTTCTCACGTTTGTGTGAGGCGTTGGATGGTCTGCTTGGCCACCTGACGTGCTTTGCTGTGGGCTTTGCAGCCATGCCACAGGTAGATCGCCCCCTGCTGGCTGTTCAACAAGATCAGTGAACCACGAGACCTCAGACTGGAGCAGGAGCACTGTACCTCCAACAGACTGCCCTCTACTGGGATGTCACCCCTCACATAGAACAGACGCCAGCCCACTGAAACACATACCAAACATGTGATGTCAGACATGTTGAGAGGTCCCATAGTAAGGGAGAGGATTAGATATGATCAGACCTGTGTCTCTGCTTTGTTGTTGTCTATAAATGACCAGTCCTCCCTGGAACAACTGCAAAAAACAGGGCGGCTCCTCCCCTTCTGTTACAAACACCTGAGAACTACACTGATTGGTCAGTGCTGGGAACAGGTCCCGTCCACTTATGGTGGAATGCCGCCCCTTCCAGATGAAAAGAGCAGATCGTTCCTGACCTATTCCCATTTGATCTCCTGTGAAATAGTAACAAAATATATAATAATTAATAATATATATAATAATAGATATATAATATAATAATTGACAGAAACAGAAAGTTGTTTATATCCATTTATACAAAAAAACTTACACAACTATTATCAAAATAGAGAAAAAATTGTACCCTGGACCACAAAACTACAAAAAACTTTTTGGTTGGTTTATCCATCATCCAAAGCCTTCTATTTTCATTGATCATAGAATTTATTTATTATTATGCTATTTGTAAGGACAGGACAGCATTTGGCTGAGATACACTAAAAAATCTGAGGGTACAAAAAAGTATATATAGATCAATACTGAGAAAATAAACTTTAAAGTTGTCCAAATGAAGTTCTGCATATTTAAATGCATATTACAAATCAAAAACTAAGCTTTGATATTATTATAGTCGGAAATTTACAAAATATTTTCAAATAACATGATCTTTTACTTCATATCCTAATGTTTTTTTGCATAAAAGAAATATCTATAATATCGATCCAAAATATTTGATCCAAATATACCCGTGCTGCTTAAGACCTTTTTGTGGTCCTGGTTCACATATTTCAATTTTCAAACTTTTACATTTTAAACTATAGAGAGGGCAAATTAATTTATTATTATGTTTGAACATTTTATTAACGGTTAACGGTTATTTTATTCATTTAAAATATTAAATTATTATTTTTAATTTAATAATGAAATAATAAATAAATATTAAAATAACTAATATATAATTTTAAAGTTTTAAAAACAGATGAGCTGCCACAACATGTGTAAAGCCATTGAGTTTAAAAGTTTTTTTTCCACACATTAACTCACCCAAGGCTGTGAGGCTGTACGTCCAGCATACAGCGTATGTGCTGCCCTCACTGAACTGTCCCAAGCTCTCTGAGGAAACCTCACACTCCGCACCATCTGAAATAAGCCACGCTTTCACTGCAAGAGTGCATAACTCCGCCTGCTGGCCGTCACTCAGAGTGACCGTGTCACGTCCCCTTCGTACATCCACACCATCCAGAACAATCTGAGACACCCCTGAGAGACAGACTCCGCCGAAGAGAGCTCTGGCATCACACGACCACTGCTCAGATGACAGCGGCTGGGGAGATGACTGAAGAAAACATACAAAACATTACTGAGCTAGAAAGAGAGAACATGAAATTACCAGAGGAGAGTAAGAATATAAAAAAGGATGTTGAGAATAATAGAAGTCATAAGTATAAAAGAGAAACATGAGATATGTTGTTACAATTACTTATGTATATCAGTCCCCTCACCTTCACCTCTTCTTGTATAGATGGAGCAATGTTATTTTGGTTGACATTGGTCTGTTCAAATGAGCCTGCAAACTTCTCTTTAAACAGTATCGTCTCGTTTCGGTCAAAAACACGGCCAAAAAGCGTCCAGTCTGGCCGTCCAATACCCTGCCTGAACACACAAAATTAGTACATTTTTTTATGATAACAAGTAATAGGTTATGCAGTAGGTTATTCCACTGACTGCTTTCAAATATATGCAGTTCAAGTGCAAAAAAAACGCACAAGCCAAAATACTGAGACTTTCAGACAGGAATGTTAATATTTTATTAACAGTGTATATGCAAAAAGACAATTTTTTTCCAAAAATCATGTTTTTATGATGTTATCATGTTTTATTGTGTTAGTTAGCTAGTAGTTTGTAGTAAATCTTTTGCCTAATCAAAATAACCCGAATGCAGTTTGATTGAGATTTACTGGAATGCATTATGACAAAACAACTTAGTTTTCAAAAATGAAAAAAATTGATGAAAAATCAATGAACTCTTCATTTATTTGTCAAAAAGCATACAAAACAAGTATTTCCACTCGTGGAACTTTAGACCCCACTGATATATGAATGAATATATATGAAAATACTCTCATTCCAGTAAACCTACTTGTGAATATGGACACTGCCACCAGAGGGATTCAGAGGGTTGATCCTGCAGGTGCTGTAGTCATACGCTCCTTCCCAAACCTGCTGAGCCAGCTGAAGGGCCAGCTTCCTCTCGCTGGGGCCCACGTCTTTCCCATGCCACAAATAGAGCTCACTGCCGAAGTCGAACAGCAGAGTCTGGAATAGAAAAAGAACTCTTTACACTTCACGAAACACCTTCAATGCTGTTTCATCATGTATAATCACAAGCTGTTAAAAAAAAAACTGAATATGAAGAACATGTTATTCTTTAAAAGTATGGAGAGAGATCCGGACCTGAGAGGAGTTCAGAAGAGTGAGGTCAGGTACGACAGCCCAGCCCTGCTCATGAGGACTGAGTCTGTCTCCCTGCAGCCTATAAACACAGTTTGACTCTGATATGGCTCTCTCATAGTGCTCATCCTCATCTGCACTCTCTGGACCTGAAGAGAAAAACACACATACACAAACATACAAATGTAATCTTTTAGCAGTTTTGAGAAACAAAAGTGTTTACGATAGTTATGTCTCTTGCCTTTATATTGGGTCTGTCCCCCGAGAAGGCTCCAGAACTCTGCTGCCTGCAGGCTGTCTGTATTTACACCTTCATCCACGTGAACAACACCTGTCGCCTGACAACCCAGATCCCTCTGGGTCACGATCACCGAGGCCATTTCAGACGCCTGGAACAAACCACTAGTCAACATCCAGGAGCTATGAAAGCCCATTTCTCAAAATCCCATTTACAAAGAAGGCAACAATAACACTACATGTTTCGAAATGGAAGATTGATGAAATTATAGAAAATCCTGATATTAATTAGTATTAGTAATAGTATTTGAGATTTACCTGAGCTTAATAATAAAAAATAATGACATATTATTTTGTTACTACATTTATAAATTAATGCAAGTGCTGCTGTTATTTAAAAAAATGGACAAGCCAAAATACTGACACATTTTGTTATTTTGTTACTACATTTATAAATTATATATATATATATAAATCAATAAATAAAAACCCTTCCTTTGTTTTTCATATCCTATTCTACACCCAAAAATATACTGCTTATGGTGAAAAAATTATGTGAAGAAAACATTATGTCTGTGGAAGCCCATTCTCAAAACTGCAAGATTTAGAATTTAAAAAAAATTCTCTCTCAAATGCAAGTTCATATCTTCTAATTCTGTTTCTGAGTTTATTTAATCAATTTAGATGTTTTGCCTCACAATTGTTCTCAGAATTGCAAGATATAAATTGTGAGATACAAAGCCACAATTACCTATTTCACACACTTCCTTATAGAATTAAACTTTTGTTGGCATAATAAATATTATGCGTTAACAGCATTAAACCTATTTAGCATCATCATATTTTCTTTTTTATTTTGTTTATATTCTACTTAATTTATTCAAGCAATTCTTTATAGAAGTGTATGTAGAATTATACATTTTTACAATTCTTTTAAAAGTTTTCTTTAGAATTTAGTTCAAATACCAACTCTACATTTTTTCTTGCAATACTGACTTCATAACTTGCACTTGCAAGTTTATATCTCACAATTAGGAAAACAAAGTCTAAACTTGTAAACTTGCAGTTGTAAAAAAAAATCATAATTATAAGATGATAACAGTCACAAATAGCCTACATTTGTATTCTGTGGCAGAGATGGGCTCCAATAAGAATCACTCTGCTTCTGTGTAACTGATGTACCTTTTCTCTCTCGACAGTGTTGGAGAGTTTGCCCGTCCAGAGGAAGCAGTGTGAAGGTGTGACCAGCAGAAAGCAGTCGCCACTGTTAAGAGAGCGTGATACCGGCTCCACCAACCGCACCTGCACCTGCCTCCACCCTGCATTAGCAGAAACATGCACAGACAACATTACCTACATTACTCTCACATAAAGCTCAAGATAAGGATAAAAGGATAAGATGAGGATATCATGGAACAATGTTTACTACCTTTCAGAGGTTTAGGGTCAGTACAATTTTTTCAACAATACAGTTATTTAGCAAGAATGCCTTGAAGAAGAGTATTAGATACGCCATCATACCTTTAACCTGGATGAGCATAAGATTGTTGTATGGCACTGTGGGTCTGCTCCCTTTTCCAGGTAAAGAGACATCATCTGGGGTGCAGTTAGAATTTTTCATTGCTTGAATAATAAAGTCATAAAAAAAAAATATATATATGATGATGCTAAATATGTTTAATGCTGTTAACTCATGTTTATTATGCCAAAAAAAGTTTAATCAGCCAAACCTAAAAAATGTCAGTGCCTCGACTAAATTAGAAACATAAAAAAGTTACAAATTCTCATTGTAAACCTGTATTATTCTCCATTTCGCTGTTTTCTTCAGACTGCATGAAATCCTGCTGGATGTCTTCTCGAGCAGCAAGAGCGCGTAATGGATTCCTCGAACCCTGGGTCCTGCGGGACGGCCGAACTGAGCGCCTGTGCTCGGCTACAGCTGAGCTCAAACTGAACACAAACAGAGCATTAACCTGTCTCCTCTCGCACACTGAGAAACCCCCACAGATAAGCATGTACAGATACTGTCTTTACATTGGTGTGCTGGTCTGACAGAGAGTGCTCAGGTCTGGCTCTGTGACTCCTTCAGTGGTCAGACACGCTGGAGGTGAAGAGGGTTCAGAGGTCATCTCAGCACCAAACATCTGAGTCTCTTGGGCTTCACTGGCACAAACTGTAAAGACGAGTTTGGAAGAGTCTTCCTCCTCACAGCTTGTCTAAAATAACAGACAACCTGAATTAGCTGATATTCTAATATACTTTTTAATATCCATTATTGTTTTAATAGACTACCGTTTAAAAGTTGGGATTTTTTTATTATTATGCTTTGAAAATAAGTCTTAGAAAGGTTGCATTTATTTGAACAAATATACAAACAAATTAAGTATTATTATAAAAAAATTATATTTCGCTGTTTTAAAATGTAATTTCTAACTTTTATAGCAAAGCTGAATTTTCTCCATGTGCCACATGATTTTGAAAAAAAAGTGTTGTAGTTGTTTAAATATTTTTTGTGGAACGTGTTGTTTTTTTTGTTATTATTATTTGATTAATGAATTTAAAAGAACAGTACAAATTCTAGAAACAGAATTTTTTTTTGTAACAACGTAAAAGTCTATTTTTTGTTTTGGTTGGTTATTTTTGGTCCCAAACAGCAGGTTGACATGCAAGATCAAAAAAACATCTTATAATATGTATTTATTTTTAGCTTATTTGTTAAAAATACCTTGACTCTCACTGTCACCTGTGGTTGGGTTTGAGTGGTTGTGGAAACCTCCTGAGCTTCATAAGAAAGACTCCTCTAAAGATGCAGAGAGAAAAGAAGAGATTATAATAACAGAAATTGCCTAGGTCTGCTCCCCTTTTGCTTAAATATTCTGTGGATCTTAATATTACAAGGCAGGCAAAAACACACACGCAAACACATGTTCTTAGAGAAATTGCCGTTTATGAAGACATTCATTATACTCAGTGGTTATAATATGAAAATTTAGACAAAGAATATGAACAAATTGTCACCTCATTGTAAAACATCACATATTGAGGTGTGGAGCTTGAACGAGAATACACAGAGGAAAACACAGGCTCCTGAGAAGTGAGGAGAGGAGAGGAGAGGAGAGGAGAGGAGAGGAGAGGAGAGGAGAGTAGAGGAGAGGAGAGGAGAG
>JAUCNO010001511.1:10532-21465 GCA_032353835.1 Enteromius viviparus
AATTTTAAAAACTTTATGTGTGTGTGTGTAATTTATTTATTTATATATCAATATAAACACCCCCCCCCCCCCCCCAAAATAGTATAAAAATTATCCTAAAATAACTTCCAACACCAAAAGTTTGTCTACAAATCTTCTCAGCTGATTGTGTTTCATGCTGTAGACTGATATAGATGTGGCCCTATATTATTAATGCTGGTTGTAATCATGACTTGAATGTCATCTTTACACAAAACACAGATCCAATTGCACAAACACAATAAAGCAGTTTGAAAACCATTCACCCCAAATCAATAAGAGAAATTCCAGTACAAACAACTCCACTGACATGGCAGGTAGAGCAAGAACAGACTGTCTGTTGTGTTTTTTATCAGTATGGTATAACATGCCCCAGCTTGTGAGCATGTGTTAGTTTCAGTTTAGTCCTCTCTGTTTCAAAATCTTTTATGCCATTCTGCCTCCATCAATCTTTAAACCAGGACCTGCTCTTTCCCTAAATATGTGACGAGTTTCCCAAAGTCTCATCAGCGTCGCCTTGGAAACAGACGAGAAACACCTGCCCCTCTTCATCACAGGCTGATCGGTCACAGCTTCAGTTCATTTGGCCGTGGCCACATAAGCTGAGTGGGCCTCACCAGAAGCTGAGAGAGCCAACACTAACGTACCCTCTCTTATTTCTTTCCAGACAGCAGCGTGTGACCGACCAGCCTTCCCCCAGCACGACTTATCCCCTTCACCGGCACTTGAAAAAGGACCAAGCACATCCTCAAGAGCACCGGAGCACCCTATTTCCTATTTTGTTCACTCTTCACTGTAAATAAATCCATCCTCCGGGGTTTTATCACCACTTTCTTCCTGTGTTATTCTTCACCTGGGAGACTGGTAAAGAATGCAAGCATTGCAGTGAAGAATCATTGACTTGCGAACGCCGTCATCTCATGGTTTTTTTCTCTGTGTTTTCTACTCTTGAACAGGCGTACGCTCCTCTCCTTCATCATGGATGAGATACTCCAGCGGCCACTGTTCAATGCGTTCCGCCTCCCCGAGTGCAAGCTACCAGGCTGCTTCAAAAAATGACGTCACATAACGATTTGGAGTCCTATCAATGTTCAAAACTATGGTAATTGGGGAAGGTTGGCACCGTGATGACTGGGCCCTACCATGTCCCTGAGGCCCATTGGCAAGCTATAGATGAGGAAATGCAACAGATGCTGAAGTTAGGAGTAATTCAACCTGTGGTTCAGCCCCCTTCCTGATGGTACCAAAACCTGATGGCACCCTCTGCTTCTGCAATGACTTCTGTCGGCTGAATGATGTCTTAGACTTCAATGGCTACCCCATGCCTTGGGTGGATGAGCTGCTCGACCAGTTGGGAAGGGCCCAGTATATCTCGACCCTGGACCTCACTAAGGGCTCCTGGCAGGTAACATTGACTGAATCTGCAAAAGCTATAACTGCCTTTTCTACTCCTAATGGTCACTGACAGTACCAGACCCTTCACTTTGGCCTTCATGGGGCACCAGCCACATTCCAGAGGATCATGGACATCTTCCTGATGCCCCATCAAGCCTAAGCAGCCTCCTACATAACATAATATCATTTGAATAAACGTAATCAAACTGAAGGGTCTAACTGAAGAGGTGTGTTTCACTGCACAGGTGTGTTAGCAGAAACATGCTTCTCGTCTGTACTGAATGCTAAAGGTGGGGCGCCTTTATCCATCGTGGTTTTAGGCTTAACCTCCCTCAGGAATGAAAGCGCTGTACTAACAACAGCTTACGCAATCACAACAGATCTTAAAAAGATGTCCAGCAGTGAAAAGATCCTAGCAATCACTAAGAAATAGGCCTGAAATGAAGTGGTTTTGTTTTAATGTTGCCATTACAACTTCTAATGCAATGTTAAAGGAAAACCAATTGAAAGCTTTTAACGAAAACTGCAAAATCAATAGCACTCCACTTGAATCCAGCTGTGCTATAAACATATAATTAGAGGAAACAGAGATTTGTGGTCTACCATATATAACTGCTCTGTAGCACATTTAACAGTGAGCGTTTTGGTGTCTATGGGTCTATCACCGTTTGTTTTTAATGTTTTGCATTCAGAGAGCCATTTTGTTTCAGATTTCCTCTTGCACTCTGGTTTAGTAACAAAGGCAAGCAGAGACAAGATCACTTTGAGCTACAGGCCAGAGCAAACACACGAACTGCACACTTAGACAGCTGCTTTTTTCAAATAACACCGATCATAATTACTATAAACTGACACCAAACCAAGCCTTACCTTATCCTAAGACTTTACTTATTTTATTTTTAAACCCATTTCCCCATTTAAGAGTAACTTAAATACCATCCAACAATATATTTCAGTTTTTTTGTTCCTAAAATAAGGCTAATTTAACACAACAGTGCCTTGGTCAATCAATCAACATTTCAACAGTATGTAAATATTCAAGACAATTCACGTCAAGATAATTCTAGTGCTCCAGTTTCATAGCATTTCCATAACAGTTATGCATGGCACTAGAAATGCAAAGGTCATGAGCTCAGTTTCCAAAGAATGCCATCAATTTGGAGAGAAGCGTATACTAAAACTGTAGAAACAGGATAGAGTTGGGTGAGGCACTGAAAGTGTGGAAAAAGAAGGAGCGGAAGGACGAAAAATAGGACTCATTTAAATCCAGCAAGTCTGATTCAGCCACAGACAACTAATATTGTCAGGCCATGGGAGATTCCAGCATTACCTAATGCACAGACATGCACACTGGTTCACCAGACATAGGAAATGAAGGGTAAGACCAGTGGGGTTGTGAGTTATTAAGACAGTCATTCTCCAACATTCCCATCAGTCTATTTTAATGGTGTCTGGATACTTAATCAGTTTCATTGTTAAAATAACAACCATGTGCAGGATAGAGAGAGCAAATGATGGGAAGAGAGGGAGAAACCGACAACTAAATAAAACAGTATTCTGAATACACCAAGAAGAAAAGGAGAACTTGAGTCAATAGGGGCTTACCTATGAAGGGAATTGACGCGAGGGAATCATCCTCTATGGATAGGGGTGGCAGGTTACCATTCGTACGGCGATGGGAAATAGCAGTCTCCGCTTTTGCAGGGGGCTCCGTAGGATCAGAGGTAAAAAGTAGAGGGTCACTGGAATCAAGCGCTATGCCATAGTGTGGATGTCGCTGAGCGTTCGCACCCCTTCGGCCGGTGGGTGGTTTCTGCCTCAGAACCACTTCCTGTGTGTGAGCTTCACCTGTTGCTTCCCCTGCCCCTCTGTCGTGATTAGTGGGTCGGTAAGTTCTGTCTTGGCCTTCAAGGGGAGATGCAGAGGATGTGGTTGGTGGAGCTGGGGAAGGAGAGGCAGAGGGTGGAAGGCCCTCTGGAGGACTGGTTTTGGGCGTAGGGGTCCAGAGGTGTGGCCCTGTGTATGAGGGGTCTCGGAAAGACTGGGCTTGCTGCAAAATACGGCCGGTCTTCCGGTTGAAAGAGGGGCTGTAGCTACGATAGCCAATTGGCTCCTCATCTAGACTCTGGCAAGAAGGCAAACGTCTTGCCTGTTGAGCTGCCTGCTGTGGTTGAAAAGTCTGAGACGAGTGTTGGTGCGCTGTGTGTGTGAGGTTTGGATGCTGAGGTGTGTGTTGGTGGTGGTGGTGCTGCTGGATTTGGTGTTGTGACTCACAATGTCCGCCACGTCTCAGATAGCTTTCAGTCCTGTTCGGAGGCTGCTGGACCCAAGTGGATCTTTCGAGTTGTGGTGAAAGTATCCCCACGGCTCTGTCGAGAGTTTCCAGTGAACGTCCCGAATGTCCGTACCGGCTAACGAGAAGGTTTTCGGAGGACTTTCGCCCATAGGCCACCATGCATGGGTGTTGTCCATATGCATGCTCACCCCGCCAGTCTCCGTGGTTCCAGTGGGGATCGGCATATGCTGCCGAGCTCTGCTGAAGGAGCAGCAATGTGTCTTGCGATGCACTGTGTGGAAAACCTGCTTGCTGTGAACGCCTGGCCCTTCCAAGCTCACCTAGTCGGTCCTGTGAGAAGCTCCTGTGGCGTGGGTGCATGGAACGAGAATTTGATCGCTCCCGCTCCCGTTCCCGGCCTGGTACCTGGCTGTAGTACCAGTTGGAAAGGGCTTGCTGGGTGCATTCGCTGCGACTGGATGGGGGTGTTGATGTTGACTGAGAAGGGCTGGCCCAAGGTGGGCTTTCTTTGCGGCCTCCAATGTGCCCCATGTTGTGGTTGGCGAGATGAGCTTGATGCAATGGACTCATCATCCCTCCCGAGGAAGAAGATGAGGAATATGAGCGTCCTCTCATTTGTCCGGTTGCCTGCTGTGCCCTGTCAGTCATTCCATACTGGATCTCTTCGGTCCGGTGTGCAGGGCTACTGTGGCCAACACCTCCTGGCTCACAGCTCCTGCCCTCGGCTGCCCAGACGGCATTTGAAGCTACTGTTCGGTTGTCAAGGGGTGGAGAGGGACCAGATGAGGAGCCGGGCCAGCGGCTCCAGTTGTCCAGCTGGTTTTGCCCCATGTGGGAAGAAGCTGGGGCAGGGCTGGGGGGGTACCCTGCAGGAGACTGGGTTTTTCCACGTGGAGGGTAGAGGACAGGGGGTGGTGGAGGAAGATTCTGGGCCTTTCCTGTATAAGGATTGTTCCCTCTTAGGTAGGCATCATGGGAATATGCCTGAAAGAGAGAAAAACAACCGTTTCATTCTAAAGGAACATAGAGGGGTCACATAAGTTCAAGACAGTGAGAAAGGCATCAATGAGTGGATGTGAAAAATTCACAAATAAAAAAGAGGTAAGAGAGATGAGATGACATTACTATATGCTGACTATGAGACACTATTACTATACTGAACATGTGATTGTGTCATAATTCTGAGTTTCAGTGTAGTACTAGCTTATTACATTTCACAAACACTAAAACTAGCTTATCTAAAGATATGTGGCAAAGACAAAAGCTGATGATTTCTTATATAATATTCTAAAATGAAAAAGGAAATCACTGAGAGATTTATGAGACATTCACCACAACATCACAATGTAATAAATATTTTTGTTTTCAAGTAAATAATGTACTTACAAAATTTTTTTCACAATTTATGTTAATTTATTTAAATTATTAATTATTATTACTAATTTATGAAATAATTATTTAAGAATTTTAACATTTGCTTTTAACGTTACATCTCTATGAATAAATTATTATTTCATCTCTATGAAAAAAAGCAAGAAAAATGCGTAAGAAATAGGATAGGACAAGAGAAATTCTTATAAGAAATAAACTTAATTTATGTCACATTATAAGAAATTATAATGAATTATAAATTCTAAATTAAACTGATCTTGTTTTAAGGATGTTTAAATAGAAATATGTCTTTTTAACTTTTAAAAAATGATTTTTGCAGTATGTTATTATAAATGAGAACCATCGAATCTAAAACCTCAACAACTTGCACAACCCATGCAGTGACTGCTCTGTAACTCTAGAGAGGATGCCAAGCTGACCAGAAGCACCAGCCCTCCATCAACACTAACCTCAAAACACACTGACACAAACTCGGCATGTGCTACATTAAGAATTTATTAACAAAACAGAGACATGGCTGGCTGACGGAAACGCTGTCCGGCTCCAGGCAAGCAAATCGACTACCATAGCACAGTACATGCAGTCTGCTAATACATGCAAATACAACCAACACAGAAAACAAACAGAAACATTCCCTTAAGCTCCAATGTTTTCTCTCGTTTTCTTCATAGTGTCCCCTTTAACAGCTTAAAATGTACCTTTTATTTCCTGATTTGTGCTTTTTCAAGTTCATGTCTCGTTGTCACGTCCCTCTGTTATTCTCTGTATCTCTTTTTCTCTTTCTGTCTATGGTGAGCCCTACCCAACCCAATGCTCTTGAACTCTCTCTCTTTCTCTCTCTCTCTCGTCGTCTCTCCACCCTGTGGGAGTGTGGGAGGGGCTACATAACTGATGATGTCATCTCTGGAATGTAGCTGATGCGGGTGTAAGGAGGGGTGTGTAGAGAGACAGAGAGAAGGAGAGGTAGGCATGGGGGGGAGAATAGAGGAGTAAGAAAGAGTGGGGTCTCTTGGGAGGTTATATGGGTAATTCGCTTAGTATAAGTGCCCTTGTGAGAATATTCGTTCGAGTGTGCATAAAGCATGTATCTGTATGTGCCACAAATTGCATAAAGGTTTTCCTTCGGCTTTAGTGAGTTGCATGTCCGATCATGTGGGCAACTGGGTAATTTGTGCACCGGAGAAAATATGCGAGTGGGAATGTTTCACTGTGTTGAAAGAACGCATGTGTGTTTGTGAGTATTTGTGTGGTAATCATATGACCGTCTGCATGCTTACGACATGACTTCTTGCTTGGAAATGCTTCAAAGACACTGCTACAGCAACCTACTGACTCACACATTGCTTCCTAATAACTACTGAAAAATATTAAGAGTTGTCAAAACTCATGAAGTGTGGGAAATGTGTACACACCTCTGGCGAGCATTACTTCGGAAGCTAAATTAGACATCAAAGTTGCCTAAGTTCTGTATTATACAAATACAAAACACTTCGCTCTGCTCCGATTGGCTGTTACACAGCACAACTCATTTCAAGAACTCACACAGCAAACAGATCTCTTCTGTGTAATGATGTAAAGATTAGGCATCCAACCTTATATCAGACGAAGATACAGATTTTGAGAGATTTTGCAAGAATGTAAAACGGTATGAACATGATCGCTGCGAGACTTACGTTGGGATTCGTCTTTTGCACGCACAAGATTTACATAAGAAGGTATGTCACAATATGTCACTTGAATGTACAGAACTCTTATTATTCAACTATGCCAAGGTAAATTCAGTTTTACATTCTACGGCACCTTTAAAAGAGTTTTATTTTATCTGCATAACCTGGCAACCTTTCGGACAAGCTTACACTGGAAAAGCTGCAGATGAGCTGAAAACATCAAGAAACATATAAGTAAGAGTTTAGCAATGTCCATTGAGATATTCTGCTTGAAAGGGTAATGCAGCCAGTCTGTGAAACTTCACACAGTTTACTGCAACTAAATCTTCCGTCAAACCTTCTCAATGACAAATTGGGTTGATAAATAAACACACATATGCAACCTCTGTGCCCCGATTTAATAAGAATACAATAAAGTCTTTCTTATTTTTTTATATGGGAATACATTAACATAAATTTAAATTATTGCAATGGATATTAGGAATATCACTGTCTTAGGTTTTGAGGTAAGCTTTTGGTCTTTCTTATATTTTCAATCATATATAAAAAAATAAATCAGGAAGTCAGATGAGGTAAAATAAACCATGTGCATGAGTTGACACTACTTTTGTGAAATAATTCTGATGAAATCATGACAACAATCATGATCATTAATAGGGATTGTAACTTTGTAAATAATTATGATTATCACTTTAACCATTATGCAATATGAATAAAATGTGACTATGTTTAATTGGCTGAAAATTGACAAAAAATCCCAGGCTGTTGGTCAAATAAAACAAGAAGAGGTTGAATAGATACAGTATGAGTAAGACTGAACTGCTTTAATAAAAATAAAAATAAAAATAAAAATAAAAATAAAAATAAAAATAAAATAAAATAAAATAAAATAAAATAAAATAAAATAAAATAAAATAATAATAACAATAATACAAGAATATTGTTAACTGTTAGTGTAATTTCAAATATGTTTAAATTTTATTAAATTATTATATTTTATTAAATAATTATTTACATTTTAAATATAATCAATTTTGTAAACAGTGCAGCATAATATTTTTGTAGAAACTGAAATGCACTATTTTTTTGATGAATAAAATGTTTGAAGAACAGATTTTATATAAATCTATATTAAATTTATATAAATAAAGATTTTATAAAAAATGTTTTAACTGGCACTTTATTTATTTATTGCATTCTTTCTAAATTTTAAAAATTCGGACCTCAAACATTTAAAGGGTTCATACAAAGGCAATTTTCCACAATGATTCTTTAGGATCTTAATGGAAAGTTTTTAATATAGATTGCTTTAAAATTTCTCAAAGATAGTGTAAAATAACGCTCATTTTACCCTGTAAAAAACAGCTCTTTAGAAATCACTGTGTTCTGTGTACTTCCCCTTTAAATCTTCACGAGCTACGCTGACTCGGCCCCTCTTTTCCAGAAGCTCTTGGAGGATCTTTTTTAGCCGTATTCATAGTGAAACTTGCTAATTAGCAACCTCTGCGTCTTCGGTGACTCTCTACTGCTATGTTCATTAATACATTCAACAACAAAACACCTCAATTTCTTAGGCCGGTTTCAAAATGCACGCGTCAATATTTTTTTTCAGCGCCCATGTTAACGGATGACAGCTTTTACACAGCAAGCAGGAGCGGCGCGTCAGTGCGTAGCAGGAGCATAGCAGAAGCGGCAGTGTTGCGATAGTTTCGGCACAAACCTATGTTTGTTGCGTCGCTTACGCTGAATTAAAGTGACAGTGCCTTGTTCGTGATCTAAACTGGATCTCAAAGTGTAACCTATTCAATCTAGCATCTGCACGTAAGCCTTCCTTTGCATGGCAAAATATAATACTTATACAAAATGTAAGAAGGGACAGACATCCTTTTCCTGACAGGCTGTCTTATTTTTTCATATACACATTGAAAACTTTGCTCATGTTTATTGTGTAAACTATAATAAGGCAGTCGCATAAAGTATGTTGGCAATAACATAAATTAAAGCACACAGTGTTCGGTTCCTGCTCTGCTTACACCCTGCTGACGCGTGCAGTGTGAAACCGGCATAACACAGAACTGCATACATAATGTGCGTCCACTGGATTCTGTTTAGAATGGTGCTACAGAGATGTTACGGTGCCGAATCTTTGAATAAAGTTTTTTTTTCGTCAAAAAGTATTCTTGTTATGGTTGAACCACTGATTGCAGATGGATCATTCAGATGACGTCTTTCATCCTTTACTGTACCATGACAGTGGCAATTCTTTGGCAGTCAGTGAGACACAAGTCACAAGCCTTCCGGTTTGCTAGTGTGGACGGAAATATAGTTATCGTTATCTTTATATGTATCGTGCTTGGTGTGAACGGGCCTTTAAATCTAGAAGTTATACAGCTGTGGCTACTGAGATATAGCTTTATTTAAGTCACAATGTACAAAATTAATTAGGTTTAGGGTTGGGGTAATTGTAGACATTAATAATACACAACTAAAAACACTGATTCAATGTGGAAACAAACAGCTGATGTTTTATGAGGGATAATTACACCAATCACTCAAAAGCTTATGAAAAACACTTTTCTTTTCACTGTTCTGATTTTTTTTGTAAAGCAAAATCACACAAAATATTTTTTAATAGTTTCTAAGATGCAAATTACACAATTTTAACTTATTTTGTATATTCTAAAAAAATAAGCAGCTCATTCACATAAATTCTTGTTGTTTTACTGATAAATTATTTTTGTCATTTGAACAAAACTATGCAATAAGGCCTTTTTTATATTAAAAACATTTATTTATTTATTATAATATTATAATATTAATTTTTAATTAGGTTTTTTATTTTTATATTTCCAGTTTTCAGTTTAATTTTAATATAATTAAAAAAAATAATTTAGTACACATTTTATATGAATTAATTAACACATTTCTGACATTTCTCTACTGTACTGTATATATGCATTATTCTGTAAATCTTTAAGCTTTAAAACCAACTAGCCAAGCAAGAATTCTAGATTATCCTAGACACATCTGAAATAAAATGATAAGGACAACTAAAGAATATTGTATAAAACAGTATATTAAGATACAACAGTTTTCCTTAAATTGCTTTTATATCAGTTTTGCAGCAATCTCCAAAACGGCAGTTTATGCAGAAAGTCCTGAGTCACATCCTGAAAGTGCTGCATCTGCTGACTTAGCCATTTATAGCATTTACTGTTTTTGGCATCTCAATTCACGTGATGTACGCACCCAGAGGGCAACCATTTACCACAGCATGTGGTCATTTAATAAAATTGTCTGGAGATTTCTTAACTCCCTCTGTTTTCCATGTTGCACAAACAGATGGCTTATCTTCACTAGTTCTCGCTCACCTTCATGGGGTATGCAGTAAACAGGCCCATCTTCGCTCGTCTCGAAGGAAGAAAAGGACTCCTGGGATGACCATGATGGAGAAGGCTGGTCTATTACAGAGGGCGGTTCGATAATGCTGCTGAAGGTGTTCTCAGGATCGTGGTGGGTGACTAAGGGTTTGGACAAGGAGAAAACAAACAGAGAGGTCAGGTCAGATCAGTTTAAGAAGGCTCCCTGGGTTCCACAGAACACAAAGGCTCTTTGACAACATATGTGATGATGTTCGGCTCTACAGTCTGCATTAGTGCCCCAGACAAGGGCAAATAGTGGAGCGTGGATAATCTGTATGAAAGCCAGCATTGACAGCACATGAGTGAATTGCTAGACTTCAAAGAATCCTAGTGAAGAAATTATCGGAGATCATCTGAAGAGCTAGGAATTTAACTGGGGTAAATTAGATTGTGGTAAGGGATAGTACTGCTAATTGTGTTGATGGACCAACATTAACCATGTTGTTTAGAAGCAAAAAAAAATAAATAAATAAAAAATAAAGCACAAACTAATTTTGTGTGGTTTTAACAGTGTGATTCATACAATTGTTTGTGAAATTGAAATTCTTAATATGTAAAGCCTCCAGGTTTTTTACTTTATTTTTTGTAATTATCTTCGAATTCCTCCATTTCGCAACAAAACTATTTACAGTGTATATTATGCAGTTTTAAATTACTTTTACTTTTTAATATATATATATATATATATATATATATATATATATATATACACTATCTATATAATCTGAAATCATTCTAAGGAG
>JAUCNO010001511.1:21565-31830 GCA_032353835.1 Enteromius viviparus
AATAAAATAAAATAAAATAAAATAAAATAAAATAAAATAAAATAAAATAAAATAAAATAAAATAAAATAAAATAATGCACTTCTTGAGACAACCAGGTATATATGTGGGTATGAATGGGTCTCTGGAGAAAGAAATAGTGGCAAAGTGTGTCAAAAACGCTGAAACGTACACTTACCAGCTGCAGCACATCCTCATCCTTTGGCATGATGGAGAGCTCCAGTACACTCTCACTGCGAAGAGAAGACAAAGACACATAGAGAGCATGAGATTCAACAGAAGTATCTAAAGTTCATAGGACTTACAGTGACAATGGAACAAACTCTCCATTAAAGGTTTTGGGTTGAGCACAAACACAACCCTTACACAGAGGTCAGTAGTAACCTTTTTAAGTAATGCAGCAAACACTGCCTGAGGTCATTCGGTTACGTAAAACACATGTCACAAATTCCACCAGAACAAGACTCATGTGAAAATGTTTAGTTAGGCTCTGCTCCTTTAACTTTCAACTCAACAATCCCAAAAAATGTTGATCAAGACATCTTGATCTGCATTTAACAGGATAGCTCTGGAGCTGTAGAAGACCTCACGTGAATCAGACCCAACAAAGTGCTTTTGAAAGCTCACCTGTTCTGAATCAGTGCAATGACCTGCGAGTATGTCTTGCCCAGCACACTCTCTCCATTCACTTTAACCAGCCTGTCTCCTGCAAACACACACAAAACAAGACTTATTGTACATGACAAACATTTAAAGCAGGGTTTCATAATCTATTTTTATCTAATGTGTACATCCCCATTAATAAGACTCAAATAGCCATTACACCATATTACACAACTGCGTAATTAAATTACAAATTACATATATTTTTCCATTTATCATTCATTTTAAAACAGGGTTCAGTTATTTTAAGCATTCTTTACATAGTGAGAGCAAGCGAGCATGTGTATTTTGTTTAAATAATAAAGATTAAGTAGACTCATTCCATGTGTTCGCTCTGTTTTCCTTAGATCTCTGGTGTGTTTTGGGTTCATGTCAGGGTTAGGTTATGGGATCATCTCCACCAGCGGCGGTTTGTCAGAGGAGTCAATGAAGTCTGAAACTCCTATTCAGTCATAACCAATCATATTAAAATACATTCATCAGAGGCAGTGCACCAGGTTCCACCGAAAACTCTCATTTAATTATTAAAAAGGCTATTTGCGCAGAATTGGAACATTCATTATGTTGTTTTATGAAATATTATCTGATTATGCTGTCGGCTACTCTCGGCTCCATGAAACAAATTGTATACATTCCATTGACTTTACCTCAAGATGATCACATCAAATACCAAAAGAGTATGTGATATTCCTAGAGGGTCTCTTACATTCTCGAGGCTCTTTTACTTAGCATAGGTATTGGCAACAAATGTGTTAAATATACTGCGATCCTGCATTGTATTGTACACCTTAAGGAAAGAAGGTAAGGAGGAGGATGCCCTCATTGAACTCAACTACTTTTTCCTGACTGGGAAACAGCCATGCCTCCCTCTCTTTTTCACACACACATAGTGAGAGATAATGAGTCACCTTCTGTCACGCTGAAAGTGTTGTGTATGAATAACAAACCATAATTCACAAAACAGACATACTGCTTTGTATCAGTTCCTCCCGTAGGTTCAGATATATTCCATTCATAGAAATCAACAAAAGAAAGACTGAATGCAGTGAGGGGACAGTGATGGCAGTCAGGTGACATGATAAGTCACAGGAAGCATGACATATCAGCACTTTAAATAAGTCTTTGTACAGAGAAACATTCCTGTAAATCTGTGACAGAAGAGAAGACACAGACTACTATCATCAAGCTAAGTAAATGTGTATGCAGGAGAGGGCATTGTGGTGGGTGTAATCAAAGCTAATATTGTTTAGCACGTTTAGACATACAGCATGAGTTAACTCAACCTCCCACTGTGCAGTAGGAGCTGCACCGCCTAGCTGACTTTGTAGAAATGAGTAGTGAGCGTGAAATAATTCATGCAAGTTAATTGTGCATTAATCATCATTGAAGAGTTAGCGAAATTGTGCAACTGAAAAACTGTCAAAGCTTGTTCACAAACAATAACACAAATTTGGTCCGATTTTTGTTTTGCCAGTTCACAACAATGCATGAAAAGCTGCAAATGGGTTAAATGAAAAAGGCAAATCCACTCTCTGACAGTAAAGAAAAGCATATTTTGTGTAATACTATTCACTTACTAACTTACTTTTATAATACTACTTCGTAAGAACAACAGCTTGTGAGTCACCAAGTCATAGTTATATGGGCACGGGACCAAAAATGTGCTAGAAATAAGAAGCTCTCTCTGAGGCATGTAAATGTTTTTATCAGTCTCAATAGAAATATTTACGGCCATTCATTCGAATTAAAATGTATTGCACCAAACATTCAGTCTGAGGCCATGTAGTTTCTGAATATATATGAATATACTGTATCATCACAGTCTTTTACCTGTACACAAGCCAGCCTGGTGGGCGGGGCCTTTCTCCCTCACATTTTTAACGAAGATGGTGTCCATGGGCTCCAGACGGCCCCGATGCAGGCCTGCAACAAACACAAAAATGAAGGATTCAAAATCAAGCAGATAATCAAAGATTTTGTAGATTTTGAAATATGTCATGTTCTGTACTCTTTCTAGGTCACTGTTCATTCAAGTAAATTAGTAACAGGTGAAGATCAGATGTTCTTCTTCCACTGAAGCTCAATATGCTCTTTAAATTTTTTTTATAATTTGTAATGAAAAAAAAACCTGTTTTAAATGACAAAAAATCTAAAAAGGATGGCTTCACTGGTGGACCTTTGGACCTCGCAGTACAGCACACACACATCCGCAGATGTTTAGGCTGGCACTGTGGAATGTGTTTTGCTCATACTGATGCCAGGGTCTCATGATGGCAAGATAAGATGAGGACAGATGGTACCAGCCAACAAACAGGTTAACGTAGGAACGCATAAACTGATCTGGGAACTGTGGGCCTTTAGTGTATCATCAGATGATCTGTCGCAAGCGGCTTTCATTCTGAGCTTTTAGACAAATCTCTATGATCTAAAGCTGTGTGTGTGTGGACTGTATAGATGTAGAGGCTTGTGCACCTTTGCATCAGTCATTGGAATTTACTTGCATTGTAATGGCCTGGGATCCAGCAGTGTGTCATGACAATGCGTGAAGCACAATTACTTTTTCACTTGAGATCTAAACATCTGGATTTGCATCTTTTTTCATATACAAGATATCTTTTTTTTATATGCAAATAAGGAAATATTTTCATATGTCAGAACTTGCAAATCATATGGGATATATCTGCTTAAACCGGACTGATTTGAATGCAGATGGGCTCCCTGATGCCGGTGCAAGAATAGAGACTTGCTCTAGGAGGCGCCATGTAACAAACATGTTTCCCTGATCCCTGACATCGCTTCAGACGCTAATTCATCTTAGATCAGTCACTTATGATTATGTAAGCAAGATGAAGAAACACAAGTCATATGAAGTTCAATCGACGTGTGGCAAAACATTTTTAAATGATAAGAAATTAGCTTTAATGACTGCAACTCACATAATGTGTGAACATAAAAGAAATATAAAAGTTAGGACTCACCCTTTCCATTCCCGTTCTCTTCATCCTAAAAGGAAACAATAAGAAGAGAGTTAGATCATACCAAAATGACTACACGGCCTTAAGTGGTTTAGTAATTTACAAGACGCTTAAGTGAGTTATAATAATCTTTAATATACTGTACTCCACTAATTGTATAAAATAAATGACAGTGGATTATGTTCATCAAGCCTTCAAAAGTTGTTGTTTCTCCCAAAAATACAACTTTTTGTCATTTTTACTCACGCGTATATCACTTTGAAAACCTATGACTTTCTACTTTTCTACTGTCAAACAAAAAGAAAGACATTTTGAGCAGTCATGCTAGTCACTCATTTTTTATGCAATTACAATAATGAAGACTTCAAAATGGACAAGAGCTATTAAAGAAGCTATTATTTTGTATTATATATATAATAGTAATGTTTTACACTGTCACTGATAAAAGAGGCCATCATTTTAAGAAGTTTAGAACAATATTACGGTGGGTAAATGATGACGGTTTTCATGTTTGTTGGGTGAATTATAACCTATATATTTATGTGTTTGGTGTGCAACATAATTATTAGTCGTTATTTATCCTAAGGAATTATAAATCAAATAAAGCACCAACAAAAAACTAAAAAGTTCTCCATATATTGGTTTGATCTCTATCATGTAACTGATATTGGCACTAGAGGTCAGCACTGGGAAAATTGGAGCACTTCAGCAGTGAATGTGCTGCGTTTAGCCACAAACACACATAAACACCTCCGCAAGAACGAAAGCTGCAACAACATTCATCTGTCCATCTACAGTATGCAGGAAATGACATAGGTCTTTATAATATCCACTCTGCATCTTTATTTACAGCAGACACAGATTAGATAACACGTGCACAGCCTTCACAAAATAACCAGACTGCAAACCAGAGGCTTAAATCACACACAACGCTGATCAGGCAGTTTAAAGTGGGCAGCCCAATGTTTAGTCTGCGCTGACTGGGCTCATTCCTAACAAACTCACACAATACTGAGGCTTTGCCGTCCCGGGAGAAAGACAGACAGAGGGGCAAACAGATGGCTAGAGAGTGACGGACAGTGACCACGACTTTAAGATTTATAATCAACATCCATCCCACAGATCGAAAAGAAAGTCCACGTGTGCATTGACATGGAGCTGATGTGGTGACAGATGGAGAGTGCCACACAGTCGTGTGACCACGTTGACACTGGGAACAGTGAATGGACCAGGACACATTGTCCCAGCAGCCCTGGTACGGCCCGGACCAGCCCAGAGCGCGTGTGGTACCAGTCAAACACAAAATAGGCCCTTTGAGTAGGAAAGCAAACAGCAGCTTCTCAGAGAAGAGATGCCATATCCAATCAAAATGGGGCTTTGTTTTTCCATCATCATGTACAAACACACACCGTTTCAACTTCTGTAGCCTGTTCTAAATCACTACCAGGGGTGGCGTGATTTATTTAGCTTTTTGAAGTGTTATTATTCTCTGATTTTTTAGATCAAAAATGCAGTTATATTGTTAAATGTAATTAATTGAATATATTTTAAAATGTCATTTATTCCTATGATGGCAATGCTGATTTGAAGACACCAAATTGTCTTCAGTGTCATATGATCCTTTAGAAATCATTGCTGCTCAAGAAACATTTCCTAGCATTTGGAAATATTTAATATTTAGTTTTAATATTAATAATAGACTCTTAATGAATATAAAGTTGAAAAGAGCAACATTTGAACAGGAAATCTAACATTTGTAACATTATAAATTTTTTTGTTTCCTATAATTTTGAACAATATTATGTGCCCTCGCTCAACTGAAGCAATCTTTTTCTTATCTCACTGACCCCAAACATTCAAACTGTAGTAAATATCCCATTTATGACGTACAGAACTCATAAAGATACTTGCTTTTAATAGGCCTACATTTAATTAGACAATTAAAAGTGCACAGAAAAACATGTTTTGTGCAGCAACAACGTAAATTGATTGGTTTTATTGAATTAAAAAATATTACTTAATATGACAAAATCTAATTAACCATATTAGATTACATCAACAAAAAAATAATTATAAATGTCAGATCAGGTAAAACAAAGAAATGTAATAAATAAATATATATATAAATTTCTTTAACATGGTAAACAGAACAAACAGACGGCAGAGATAATTAGATATCTCACGGCTTTCCTTATATAAGCCTTTTATATTTTCGCTCTAATTGTGATGCACAATTAATCTCTTATCTGGTCTTTCTCTTCTCTTTAGAAAAAGGAGCTAAAGGAACACGGAAGGCACTCTGACTCTCTATGAAGTGAAGTCCTTGTATGGCCTACATCCTTAAAACAAAAGCTATTTTAGGGTCTGATGCTTTGGCTCCAGTTTATTAAGAATGTTATTTGATCTCTAATATCATGCAAAAGGTTTTTGATTACAAAGTGGTTATAATGAGCTCAAATCATTATAGGGATGTTTTACTTCAGCTGACTGTAAGTCAGGGTTGTCCACATTTTGTAGCCTGATTTTGTGATGGTTGGCAGAAATCCTCACCTTGAGACTGGTGTGCAGGGCGGACTCTGGCGGGTAAACGATGAAGTGACGTAGTGTGAAGCCAAAGCCCTGAGAGTTTTTATGGAGCACCAGTGTGCGTGGACCCTGCCAGGACACACCCAGCCCATCTGCCCCGCTCCTGACCACCGGCCGAGGGTTCTCACTGGATGAAGAGATCCCATCTCTCCGCCCCTTTGCCTGGAGAAAACACAGAGAGACACCAATACATAATTAGACACAAAAAGACACCAAGATCAGATTAGTAATTAGACACCATTCAGTTAGTCATTTAGTCTATTACTATTATTCCAAGGGGATAACATGTCACACAGAACACTGTCGCAAATGCAAATAAAATGCATCTGTGTTGACAAACAAGTCACATTTAATTTGATAATTGGAGAATACTCTTGGCAGATAATTGCTAGAAATAACACCCTGTTGTTCTAAATGACCATCCCAACTGTTTTGGATCTGTCAGTCTACTTACGCCACCTGTGCAAACAAGACGTGGGCATGTGAGGAAAAGTAACCTAAAGGGGGAGGGAACGGGAAACATCTCTCCACATTTGGGAACCATGATGTCATTTTTATGATGTCAGCATTCTTGAAGGAATTTTTAGAGGCCACTAACAGAAACGTTACCTAGTAGATTAGTAGGAAATAAAATAAAATAAAATAAAATACGTTCAGTTTAATTCATTTCAATTGAATTCCTCATCATTCCCCTCATTTTTCAAGTAAATAACTCTTTTCTCTTCAACCCAAAATCAACAACCTCACCAGCCCTGTGGTTTCACTATAACAGGACGTCCAGTTAGGGCAGGAAGTTCCCTAAGAACGCTGCCATAAACAAGTTTTTTTTGTTTTGTTTTTTGGCAGCTCATTTGATATAAAGCAGACATTTACTTCTCAAATGTCTCCTCTTCACCCCGTTACTCCTCGCATCTCAGTCTGCGCTCAGCAGAAGTCATACTCTATAATCCAGCGGTTCTGACCGCAGCCTCACCCCCTCTCTGCTTCTCACTCTATTTCTGTCTCACACGCTGTTTTCATTTGGCTGTGCTTATGTCTGAACCTTCTCTCTTTCACTTGCATTCCTACCAACTCGCACGCATGATCACACACACGTATAGACAAATGGTGATGCTCTGTTTAAACAGCCCCGCATATTGTGTGGAACGATGTAATGGTTTCATTTCATTTCCTTCTTCTGTTAAAGGGATAGCTCACCTAAAAAAGCGGACACTCTGCTGTCATTTCCTCATGTCTTTCACAAGATGTGTGTCTCTCTTAAATATTAGACAGAATGTGCAAGCTTCTCTTTTCCATACAATAAAAATGAGAGAAACAAAATATTCAGTAGATACCAAACTTAATTTTAAACATTTCTTTACTGAATGATCCAGGAAAATGGTACACATTACGCCATTTGGACTATTTTTATGATTTTTTTAGAGCTTGACAGTCCATGGTCCTTGTCTACATTCATTATATATAGAGAAAAGTAGCAAAGACATTCTATTAAACTTCTAATTTCTACTTAAGTTTTATGGAAGAAAGTTATACAGGTTTTGAAACAACACTTAATTGGGGAAATTATCCCATTTTTTAAATTATTTGTATTTTTAAATAAAAAATAAGTTACATTTTCTGTGATTTTTTTTATTTATATTTTTTTGTAAAAGCTGTGAGAATGTTTCTTGCATTAAATGTCTTGTCTTTCTCCAATTAAATTCTTGGGAGCTTTCTGCAGAGTTCATGCGCGCGTGGGCCTGCTCAACGGATTACACAGACAAATAAAAGTGAAAGACACAATAAGGCTGTGTAAGTGACAGGATGAATGTACAGGGGCATGTGTGAATTCCATAACATTTACCGTTAAGCCACGACATGTTCAGACAGAGACGGAGAGGCTAGCTTTAGAATGAGAAAGAGAGGGAGAGCTCCGTCTCCAACAGGCTCAAACACGCAGGTTTCGACCACAAGGTTCCTCCCGGCACTGACAATACCAAACCCTGTTATTACCCCCCCCAAAAAAACACACAAGTGTACACATAAACACATGCTGGTCATCTTATGGTCCAGAAACGTCCATCCGTTCAGAGCGCTAAACATCTTCCGTTCTGTTCTTGTCATGTGTTTCTTCATCGCTCACATTCTAAAGGATTGCAAACGTGTCTCTCCAAGGAAACCAAGCACTCAAACAAGTTATCTGTTTGACGTCAGAGAGACCTCTAAGAACACTTACTACATTCCCATTAGGTTAGAAGCTTTTGAGAAGTTTACTGACATGCTGCAATCCAGAAGATGTCCATAGATACACAACAACGTCCTTTATATTCCATCTTAGAGAGAAACTTTAGTAAGAATCCAAATGAACTAATATAGATAGACGATAGATATCACAATTAATCATTAATCACATCAATCACAATTAAAGTTTTTGTTTGTATAATATATGTGGACTGTGTACTGTGGAGAGCAACTAACTGTTCACACCAAGCATGATAACGATGAAGATAACAATAAAGATATAGTTCTAAAATTCGTTCTCAGTGTTAGAGAATAGTAGCGTTCAAACCACATCTATAACGATAAATGACGGAGAAACTATTTCATTGAGATCATTTGCAAAACTTTTTTTATTTTTGCAGCTGATGCATGATATAAACATTGACAGCCAATCAGAACCAATCCTGCTATCACACGCTTGAGAACTTAAAGTTCCGATTTCAATCCGTTCCAATCCCAACAAACTAAAAATAAATAAATAGTGCTGCGGACTAGAAATACAGCCTTATGACTCCTGCTCAACATCCAAAATTCATTGAGCCTAACAGTTGGGTTGAGGTCATAGTTTATGACCAGATGATGATGGGTTAACACACACCCAACACATTTTTCTATGAGGGTGACGTGTTCCTAGTGTTGATTTCAGGGTAATTTGGTCATAAATCAGGGAAAGAATTGGAAACTAAACACGGACATTGACTTAAGAATGTATATTGCTAAATGCCCTTAAAATACATCACTTGATGAGTGTTTTATTATGTCTCTCCAGCCCTCTAAGTTGGCAGGCTGTGCTTACACACACTCGCCAGAAACAATACACTGCAAACAGCTGAGTGTGTGATCCTGCTGAAAAGTTGAGCGTAATTAATGTTGAGTGTTTAATCCCTGACACCCTGCCCTATGACTGCAACACACACACAACTGAGAAGAGGTGTGTGTATGTGTGTGTTTAAACCTGTCTGTCAGCTCTTTTAGTTCCGCTGGAGCTCCGTTAAACAGGGTTTTCCACCTTTATAGCAATGTTTGAACCCAGGATAAAAAAATAAATAAACAGAACTGCAGGAAATATGAATGAATGTACTTGCTTCCAGCAGAGTCACTTTTTCATTTTGGTTTTCGGTTTAGCATTTCAACTTCAACTTACTTTAAATTATTTCAGTTAGTGGCCAAGGTAACCTCTCAAACAAATAGTATTATAAAATAACAGCTTTAGTCAATGATATTACTGCTTAAAATAAGCTCATTTTACAGTACTGGAGTGGGATGTCATAGTGGTTAAAGATTTGAATTGGTGACTAAAAGTTGTAGGTTCAAATGCGATACATGAGCTTTCACCATTGTGCCCTCAAGCAAGTCATCTAAACCTATGTTGATCCAGGGGGATTGTCCTAAGCATACATCAAGTCACTTTGGGTCATGACTGCTAACTGATTACTTACCTATTAGTGGTCCAAGCAGGTATTTGCAGTGATATTCATCTTATTTGGTCGATTTAGCTTAATGTAGTCAAATAGGGGACACTCTAACGGAAAGGCTTAGTCAAACAAAATGTAATACATTTCTGGACGGAGCAATAAAAATGGCAGCTAACCGTCAACCGTAAAATTCAGAAGTCAATTATTTCCAGAGTTAAAAGTTGATTTTTATTAAATTTGGTACGCACATGCACATAGCCTTAATGAGGCTATGTACCAAATGTTACGACAATAAGGGATGTTTACATAGTTTCGGGAAGAGCTCGCTGAGTGTCTGCACAGCCGGTACTCATCGACGCTCATTAGTAT
>JAUCNO010001511.1:38887-53033 GCA_032353835.1 Enteromius viviparus
ACACACTCGTTCCCAGAACACACTTCGCGTGTAAATATTAAGTTTGTACTTACAGCAGGTGGTTGATGTGATTTTCTGGGCGCAAATGTATTTATATTTTAATTATAAGTAAATAGAGTCGAGGAGTCGATTCCACCGACTCCAAAATTAGGAGGCGGGAGTCGGAGTCGACTCCAAAAAAACCGGAACCGAACACCCCTATTAAAAAGGATGTAGTCTGCCCCCTGCTGGTCACATGAAAATAAACAGTCTGTGTTGATACACCGTGCACTAGACTAGAGTATGAATGAACGTGAGCTACAATAACAAGTGCCAAGCTAAGATCAGTTCAGACAGTACAAAATAAACGCAGCCACATCTGTATGTGTATAATGTGTGCTGATATTGAGTATCAGCTGTATAAACAAGGCCTCTGTGAGCGTATGGGGATACAGAGACGGGAGATAATAGGAGACATGTCAACACCATTTGCTCCCAAGAGCATTAGATAGCAGAACACAGTCTAGACCCACTTCAATCTGACTTTCCTGAGTGAGTGTGTGTGTGTGTGCAGGTATGTTTTTGTATAAAAAAAATTAACTAAATTAATTTTAGCTGTAATCCTCAGCAAAACCAACAGGTTGTAGAAAGAAGACACCACCAACAGATGGCAGCACTACAGCATAAAAGTGTTTCATAGTTCTATATGTATCCCTGGATCACAAAACCAATCATAAGTGTAAATTTTCACATTTGAAATGTGAATAAATAAACTTTGTTAGGATAGGACAATATTAGCCTGAGATATAAACTATTTGAAAATCTGGGTGAACAATATATGTGATCCTGGACAACAAAACCAATTTAATTAATTTTCCGAAATTAAGATGTATACATGATCTCAAAGCTGAATAAATAAGCTTCTCATTGATGGATGGATAGGGCAATATTTGACCGGGATACAACTAAATAAATATCTGGAATCTGAGGGTACAGAAAAATCTAAATGCTGAGAAAATCACCTTTAAAGATGTCCACATTAGATCTTATCAATGCATATTACTCATCAAAAATGAAGAGAAAAAAAATGAAGAAAATCAAGAAATTGACTAAATTTTCTATTGACTATATTTTCGTGGAACATGATCTTTACTTACTGTCCTAAGGATTTTTGGCAAAAAAAGAAAAATCAATCATTTTGACCTATACTATGTATTTTTTGCTATTGCTACAAATATAGCCCAGCGACTTAAGACTGGTTTTGTGGCTTTCTAAATGTATATATACATATATTTAGAAAGCCACCATATAAAGTTGTTATAAGTTAGTCCTTAGCAATGCATAGTACTAATCAAAAATTACATTTTGAAATATTTAGGTAACGTAATTTGCTAATATCTTCATGGAATATGATCTATGACTATTTTTTGGCATAAAAGGAAAATCAATCATTCTAACCTATACAATGTTTTGTTGGCCATTGCTATAAATAGGGTTTGTGCTCCAGAATCACGTATCTGCTTACATAGCTATGTAGTATGCTGTGTCTGAAACCTATACAGAGGCAGGTTTAAAACAGTCTAAGATACCTCCAATTTTTTTGTCTGGATGATTTCTGACATCAGATTAACTTGCATTGCATTTTCACAATGCCTATTGTTTCAAAGTAGCTTTACGTTGCATTAAATACACTTGGTGGGCAGGCCAGAGATGAATGTGGCAAGGAAAAAACTACTTAAAAGATGTTTAGAGAAACAAAAAAAGACTTACTAGAAGAACTAGACTTGCATGCAGGCTAGGCACATATTGCACACATTGCACACATATGTGTATTAAAGGGATGCCTCAGCCATAAATAAAAAAAACATTAACATTTACTAACCCTTGTGTCAGTTCAAAACCGTATTACTTTTTTCTTTCTTCAGGAAAAAAAAAGGAAAATGATATTTCGATAAACAGTTTTGGTTATTACTATTGACTTTAACTGCATTGAAAAAAAAAACAAAATAAAACACTGTCAGATGATAATTAGAAAACAAATGAATTCATTTTTCAGTTTATAGTCAATAGAAATTTTTCTTAGAATATGAAGAATGCTGTACAATGGTCAGTTTTACTAACATTATGAAATATTCACTAGGTCATGTCTAAAGCTCAATTGAATTTGGGTGAGGTTACCATAGTGTTTCCTTGGATGGACATCTGAAACCAGTTTTCTTCATCGTAAAGGTTACTGACTGGGAAAGTGTGGCAGAAAAGCAGCTGATTTAAGTTTAGGACACAGCCAGACAGAAACTGTCAGAGTAACTCAAACCTTCCATCAAAGTTGTCCTAAAATCAAAAACAATACCTATTCTTGTCTTAGGACAACTTTGAAGAACTTTTATGATCCACTTCAATGTTGACTACTGTATTTATCAAAGATAAACATGTGCAGTACAACTGGTATGCATGTGCATGAGCGGACTGAATTATGTGCATGAGAGGAAGTCAAAAGAGGGTGCGACGGCCATCGCACCTGTTCCACATGAAGACCAGAGAGATTACACCAGAAACTGAACACAGAGCAGATGTGCCATAATGAACACATGCACACACACATGCACTATACTGTTCAAAGGTTTGAGGTATAGGAATTTATTAAATTTATTAAAGCAATGATGCATTAAATTTGCAAAAAGCAACAGTAAGGACACTTACTTTTCAAATAAATGCTGTTCTTTTGACCTTCACATTCATCAAACAATATTAAGCAGCTGTTCATCATATGACAATAAACATTTTTTTACAAATGAAGGATCATGTGACGCTGAAGACTGGAGTATGATGGACTACTGAAAATTCAACTTTGCTAAACATAAAAATGCATTACAATAGAGAACAGTTATTTTAAATTGTAATATTTCACAATATTCCTGTTTTACTATTTATAGTAGTATATATATAGCCTTGATGAGCAACAATTAATCAGGATTAATCGCATTTAAAATAAATGTTTTTGTGTACAAAATATACATGTATGCATATATGAATACACACACATGCATGTCTCTATTTAAGAAAAATATGTATATTATAATATGTTTATTTATCATTTGAAACATTTTTCACCATCCACAAACTTTTGAAGAGTACTGTAAACTGACAGTGAAAATGTGGCTTCCAAATGTAAATGTACACAAATCTGACATGTTGATGTTTCAGATATAAGACGTTCTCCTCCCCAGCAGCCGTCTCAACCCCGACCCCTTTTAAGTCAACTGTGAAATTGTTCTGCTCTAAAAATACATCCTGTATGGCTCTGAAGGCCAGTCTGTGTGAATGGTGAGTTTCAGTGTGTGGTTTCCCCTCAGTATTGCTGAATTCCACATCAGTACAGCTGCTTTTACAACCACACCCCATCACCAACGCGACCGTGCCTCCTGGCAGCCATCAGTGTTTCCACAATCAGGAGGGTTACGGGGCACCAAACGGGAACTTAAACTGGATGTTCCTGTAACCACATGCCAAATCATTTATCTACAGGGCGGAGTTTAAGCTCTTGTTTATTAAAGCACTATATTGATGTGATTTCTGTGTTGGAGGGTTAGGAATAAGATTCTCTGATACAAACACAAATCAACTTTTAAGCCACTTAACCAACTAAAGTTTTTTCCAGGGATTATTAGTCACTACAAACATTGTAAAAGTAGGGATGTGCAATATATTGGTATCATATGGGTTATTAGACATATTATATATATTTTAATTCAGAATCAACTGATATTGTACTACCCTGCTAAAAACATACAGGTTGGTTAGACTGGTTTTATCTGGTCTTCCAGTCAGGTTTTAGTGGGGTTTTGACCACTTGGGATAGACTGGTCTTAACTAGTCGGCTGTTCAACCTGCTAATGCCAGCTCATCCAGGCTGGGAGACCAGTCAGCTAGCTTAGGCTGGTTTCATCATTTTTCTTTTCCAGCACGTTGAGCCACTTTTGTAAATAATTGTTTGTGCTTATTGTTCCTTTTTAACTTTATATTCCCAGTGGCTTTATAAAACACCATAGGTTCAACATTAAAAACATTATAATTATTTAATAATTGTACCAAATATGCATGTAAATAATTATAGGCTTGCTATATCAGACACAGTTTTATATCAGCGCATCCCTATTTTAAAGAAAACTGCCGTTCAAGCAGGCAACCTTTTTAAAAAGCTTGGGGCAGCTTGCTTGATCATGTGTAATGGTGCTATTTAAATTTCCGTTGCTATTTCGGTTGTGTTTCAGCATGAATGCATCATTAAGCTTTAATGACCAATGAGCAAATTCCCTTATTATCATAATATAATATACATCAGAGCCCAGCAGCCATATTAGCCCTATTCATAAAAGCCGTTTGGTAAAAATTCACTCAAATATTGAATATATAAAAGATATGTTTCTATAAAAGTATTTTAAAATAATTAATTAAATGTCAAGTTCCCATCTTTTGAATTCCCTTTACACTAAATTCCCACGTCTCTTTTGTCATCTCCTGCTCTCCGTTACACTGCAAGCGTGTCTTTTCTCTCTGGCTGCTGGAGAGCTGTAGAGAGAGGGGCTTGTTGTGGTCAGAAGCAGCCCAGTGCCCTCCCCCTTGGGTCTGGGCTCCTTCAGTTCACTCAACCCCTGTGTAATTAGCAGATGTAAATTACAATGTTGGACTGGAAGGATGACGTGTTTCTTCCATGTGTGTGTGTGTGTGTGTGTGTGTGTGTTCACATCTGTAGAAATGCAGTGTGGACCCCAGTGGCTGAAACTCAAACCTCCACTGGGATGAAGGCAATGACTAGAGAAGAGGAAAAAAGAGGAGAGCCAAATCATGGTCCTGCAAGTTAAAACCAAATCTGAACAGCCTAATATAAGATGAAGCCATGACTCTAGTGCTCAGTCTGTTCTCTATGCATCAAGTGTCCATGTGACAGTATTGGGACACTGGCCCTCCACAAATCCAGACATGCTTATACTGAAGACCATTCATGATGATGATGCGGTATTATTTTTGTTACGGCTGCCAATGATAAGCGATTTGAAAAATGTACAGTGTACAATGTTTTCCTGGTTATCAATTTTTTTAACTGTACATCACTATTTTAAAGTTTGCCGTATGTTGCTTTTGTTTGTTTGTTTTTAATAAGATTAATACTTTTAATCTGTAAAAGTATTAATCTTTTAATAAGTAAAAATCTGCATATTCATGTGACACTGAACAAAAAAAAAAAAAAACAATCATTTTAATTTTGTCACAAAATTTGTGTTATAATTAGATCAAAGAAATGCAAGCTTGGTGAACATGAGAGATTTCTTTAAATAAAAAAATTTAATTTGAATAATAAAAGAAAATGTACATGTACATTATATATGTCTCTCTATTACAATAGAATTATTTCACTGTTATATTAATATTCCACATTTTAACTTTGTTTTGATTTAAATAACAGAGCGGGTCCAGTTTTCCTTCTTACAAGCTGATATAAACAACGTGTTGTGTTTCTAATAAAGTTTTCAGCCAACTGGCAGGTAGTTTTATTCACTTGCCAAAGTCCATTTTCTTGTATTAGCCACTTGCCAAGTGTTAATTCTGAATTCAAATACAAAGTAGGGACTTGGGAATATTCCAGAAGTGCCCCCTGAAATCATCCAGACGATGGCACTCAACCGTAACAGAACAGGCACTAGGAGTATCCAGCCAGCTCTGAGCCGATAACAGCGCGTTTGAAACAGATACCAATCCTTTGTGGGTTTTTCAATAATACTGAATCATACACTCTTTCTCTCTCACACACACACACTCATGTAAGGAATCATTTTGGTTTCCTGTCCCAATGACCCACATTCTCACATAAATACTTACAAAACACCAGACGTTGATTTTGAAAATAAGCCGTGGGTCTCACTATCAACCCATCTGTGCTCTCTTTCCTGTTGTTTGTAAGGACTGTGCCGAGATACAGTCTCTGTCTGTGTGTGTGTGTGTGTGTGTGAATGGGTTTCTTGGAAAGGTGTATTGTCCCACTGGCCTCTTGATGTTGCCATGTGAGATTCATGTTAGCAGAACTGGCCAAGGGAGTCACGCAAATGCTTATTACAGATGTGGGCAGCACTTCCTGCTCTCTCCTTCCGTGTCTTATAGCTGACGGGGAATTTTTGTTTGCTGAAAACCATTTGACAGTCTCTCACTGCTCTTGCTGAGACACTTTTTTTGACTACAGGGTCAATGACATGGAAGAAGTTCCATTTAGGACAAGCGTTCAAAAGTTATTCAGCCAGGATGACTTAAATTGATCGAAGATGACAGTAAGGACATTTAAAATGTTAAGAATGCTTTCAAATAAATGCTATTTTTGTTAACTTTGTATTCATCAGAAAATCATGAAAACATTAATACTAATAACTAAAACTTTGGATCACAAAAATAAATCGCCTGAACTAACATTGCCTTGTCATAAAATATAAAATTAGATGATATTTTAAATGAACAAGTTAAATTGACAAACCAGATAAATATTGTGTAATTGGCATAAATAAAATTTGATATCACACTACGACAGATATGTAATACAATAAACTGATTTTCCTATATACTCCTTAGTAGGCACTCCTGTATTTAAAAAAAACCCACAACTTACACAAGCAGCTGAGAGCGAGAGAGAAGATGACTGGAAGGAGGAAGAGGGAGGCAGAGAGATGTGTATTCATAGATTTCAGCTGAAAGATAACCAAATAAGGCAACAGCTTAAAGAAGAGACCGATCTTGAGAAAGAAAGTCACTGAAGGAGTTAGATGCTGTATTACACTGAAGCAAAGCTTCAGAAACGGGTCATTCAGAAATCATGATGAAATTGACGTCACAGTCCATGAGCACTTTAACATATGA
Organism: Enteromius viviparus; assembly: GCA_032353835.1. Classification (NCBI taxonomy): domain Eukaryota; kingdom Metazoa; phylum Chordata; class Actinopteri; order Cypriniformes; family Cyprinidae; genus Enteromius; species Enteromius viviparus. The sequence goes on from JAUCNO010001511.1 coordinate 45,767, forward strand.
CCACCCACATTTGCCCCAGACTGATGAAAAACACGTATGTGGAAGTTATCCTGCACTCCTTTTAAAGTCGGATGTGGGATACTCCTACTTTACATTTCCTACAAACCGCCATAAATTTGTTCCACTGGCAGAAACAAAATGGCAACACTACAGTTAACTTTGCAGGTCAAGAAAGAAGAAAACTTGACCACTGACTCTTAAAAACATTTGCTAAGATACTTTTATGTCATGTCATTTTTGTTTTGTTATGTAGTGTAATACTTACTTTGACTTGATGTCAATTAAGTTTCTTAGTATGATGTTGAACCTAAAGTGCTGTTTTATTGCATGATTTTGAAATTCCAACCAGGGGTCATTAACATTTGTCTTAAAGGCACAAACAATATAATTCAAAAAATGCTAATTTAAATTAAACTGTCTGTTGCAAAATAACATGGACTACCATTAGTAGACCACAGAGGGGGAAAAAAGTAGAATATGGTTCCTTTAAGAATTAAAACAGAGTTCTGATGGATAACTGAAGAATGTGACAGGAGCGTGTAGACATGCGAGAGAATGAGATAAATGAGTTGTGTTAGGAGAGTTGTCCTCCCTGCCCTCGGGCTGCTGCTGTGTTACCCTACGCTTGAATTATCTCTCCATCAGCCGCTTCAGCTAGGCAAGTCCCAGGCTCCAATCCCGGCCTGCCTGGACACGCTTCCTTAGCGAAAAACCTCTTACCCTTAAAAGACTCGCAGAGAGGGATGTTTGTGCTTACAGGGCAAGGGTTGCACGTTCAACATCAACACTCCAGGATCAACGTTGCCTACCCCTGATATACAGAATGCGAGCCTGTTAAACTGTGTATTTGTTTACAAATATTGATAAACACGATGCTGAGGTCAACAGGTTTGCAAGTTGTTAAGGAAAAACCAATCCAATCCAAACACAAAGAAAAGCAAAAACAGCTGACAGCACATGGCTAACTAGCCTTGTTTCACCATCTTCCCAGAAGAATAAATATGGTACAGTGGTGTTTCAGTCAAGTATGTTTTCATTTTATTATTTTTCCATTTACTGGCATCAAGTACATGCCTGCTGTGATGCAAGCAAACAGCATTTGAATGCTTTAAGCCACTTGAAGCTGTGATTTACAGTGGATTTATATCAGCTACGGAGCATTTTTAGGCACAACGCGCAGAGTTAAATGGTTATTCCACATGTACCTCACAAAAAAAGAAGTGATATTAATAAAAAAGTGTTCTTCCACCAAACAATGTATTTCCTCAGAAACAGTTGTTGTTGCAACAAAGCGGCTGCCAAGCAGCACACAAAGTAAACAAAGGTGTAGTTTTGTGATCTGAACCCTGAATGTGTTATAAGTGTCCATTTCTTCAAAATTGAGATGATAAATTTACAGCAGTTACATTATTTCAACAAAAGCTTTCAATTGATGTACGGTTGGTTAGGATATGACAATATCAAGATCTGACTAATAATAAAAAAGTACTGAGATAATAACCTTTAAAGTTGTCCAAATGAAGTTCTTAGCAATGTATATTATTAATCAAAATTAGATTCTAGGTATTTGACATATTTATGGTAAACAAATCTTTAAAATATCTTCTTATCTTTTTGGTATAAAAGAAAAATCGACTAGAAAAATCCATTTGGCTATTGCTACAAATATACCACAGTGACTTAAGACCAACCAATCAGAATGAAGAACCGGAACTATCCTTTTTATAAGAAGAATTTAATTGGTTGGACCTATCGGATAAATTCCTCAAAAGTGCCACTGGACTTGGTTCAAGTTTTATGAACCATCTGAATGAACAAAGCATCTAATTTGTGAACAAATGAAGCAAACTGAGGCATCTTCCCGAAGACGAAGGATCTCATGACTGACTGAATGTGGGTTCGGTATGTGAATTCATTTCAAAAATGTTATTCAAAATGTTATGCATAAGCATAATCTATATTTAGGCTATTGTTAATTTTATGTCAAAAAGTTGAAATAGCTTATGATGCTATGATTAGTAGATTTTAAGAAAGGGCAGGTCGTGAATCAATCCGTTTCGTATCTCTTTGAACTCATTTTTTATTATTAAGTGCATCATTCCCTTGGAACAGACAGACTGGTTCAGCTGATACATTGACATAACCTACAGAAAGGATCACCCAACAAATCTTTTCAGCAAAGATTTAAATCACTGGATTGAATAAACTCTGGACAATGACCTCATGCCCAATGAGTTATAGCTAAACACACAGTCCGATCTGTCCTCTCTTCCTTCCTCTCTTTCTCTCGCTCTCTCTCTTCCACACACACCAGCTGTGTACCATCAACAAGCTGAGCTGCATTAGCTGCTGTGTTCTGCTGAAAGAGAGAGTCATTGTGTGAATCTCCTCACAGCACAACAGCCCTGCGCCCTGCCCAACTATTCCTTTAATTTCGCTCTCGTCTCCCACTCTCTCTCTTTCTGCAGGGCACATAGGAATGTACTCCAGTGGGAAGAGAGGCATTTTCATCATACTAAAATTGCCCTCTGCCCACTCTGTCCTAACAGAAATGGAAAGTTTTGGCTTTTGCGGTGTTATTACAATCAAATGTGCAAAAGGCTTTCTGGACCGAAAGTTTGGATGGATAGAGAAATAAGAGATCAATTGTAATAACTATAGTAAATGTTTATTGCATTATTTTAGTCTATGTATGATTTCAGTCAAGTGTTTGTATGACCTGTATTTGAGTAGTGTCTTTGTAAATAACTGTGATTTATCGTGTGTTTTTGATTTTCTCACCGGTATTATCATGAGGGTTATAAGTGCTTTTTTAAAGTACAATGCATCTTTTGATACTTCAAGTAGGGTCATACCAGAAACATTGTCAACATATTTCTAGGGCAACCTAGCAATGCTCATAAAAACTGTAAAGAATGCTGATTGTAGAAAACCATTACCTGGACCCATTTTAGATGGAAGTATAACATTACACTGCAGGATACCTAATACCTGAAATAAGACAACCACTCTAGCCTACTTTCAGTTAAAATAACTATTTCCAGTAAGAATAATAGTTAATATGGTACGTTTCTGAAAGGACACTCTAGTATGAATGAGTGCAACCTAACAGAAAACTCATATACACAAACACATGTGCAAAAAATAAACTCATGAGTCCATCAGTCAGATGAGCTGCTGATAGCGATGGGTGGTCAGGGTCACTGGGTCACTGTCATGGCTATTCCTATCAAACACAGGTCACTGCGCCGGTTACAGGCTACCGAGAGTTACATGACTAACAAGAGCACTTCTTTAATGGCTCATCAAGTTCACTTTAGGTTACAGAGACAGGCAGGGGGAGAAGGAGAGCGCGAGAGAGAAAGAGATCAATAAGCAGCCCTTATGTGAGTGCTGTCATCCACTGGGAACAGCGGTGGAGGCCAACGCCCATCTGCGCCTCTGCATTCAACATCTAAAGCCTACAGCGATCATTTTTCAAATACGGTCCCAATAACACTGCAGTGAATAACAGCATGCTGCTCACACATGTTTTATACCGTGCCCCTGCATTTCAATTCGATGACTCAGCGATATCTGAAGGGTGGAGCGCTGGAGCAGCATAGCTTAGCGCTGTTTTAACGTATGTCACAGGAAGCCACTGTTGACGAGAACTGTTCGATTAGTTCAATTATTAATTGTTATTCACTAATTCTGTTTGTGTAAACCACTGGTGTGTGTCATCTCGCCCCACCCAGACCATCAGGCTTCTCAGAAAGGAAACCTTTCTAAATTTGGGTCCGTAGCGTCATGGATCGGTATACAGCAATTCCTGATTCACCGCACAATTTCCCGCAATCACAGAAGCATTTTACTGGCATGAGATGAGAGAGGATCTGAAAGACTCTCCTCTGTGTCAGTCGAATTCAAATCCTGGATCGCTTTTAATCAACATTCTTTAGAACTGATTTGAGTATCTTCTAAAAAGAGTTTTATCAGGCTGTCTTTGCATCTATCCTCTGTCCTTGGCTCTTTTGCCATCCATCCATCCATATATGTGACCCTGGAGCACAAAGCCAGTCATAAGTAGCTATGGCCAACAATACATTGTATGGGTCAAAATGATATTTTTTTCCTTGTATGGCAAAAATCATTTGTATATTAACTACACTTCATGTTCTGTTAAGATTTTTTCCTACTGTAAATTTATCATGTGTATATATATATATATATAAAATACATTTTATTTTATTTATAATGCACTTTATATTTAAAGCAAATCTCAAAGTGCTACAAATTTAATTTGCCCCAAAAGCTCTTATAAAAAGATAAATAATATATATATATATATCAGGCAAGTTTTGTTCTATCCTATACATGAATGAAAAGCTTATTTATTTTAGCTTTCAGATGATGTATAAATCTCAATATACTCTTATTCTTATGGTTTTGTGGTCCAGGGTTACATTTGTATTAAATCCGATGATCAAGCTCTTCTGCACGGTTAGAAGTGATCCGAAAAGCATCTCGGGCTTAAATAGAACATCTGACCTTCTGTACAAAAAGTGATGATCAATGTCACAAATTTAATTATTAGATTAGTTACTTAAGCATTGCAGAATGTGATTTTAACTTACAGTTTAAACATTTTAAAAAGCAATTTTTGAATATAATTATAGGCATTTAGAGGACATCAAGGACACATTAAATTGATCTAATAAGGGCCTAAATGTCATTCTCTGTATGTCAACTTTACATGCATCAAAGAATCCCATCAAAAATGTTTTCACAAACATTTGAAGCAGCACCGTTGTTTTCTACATTGATAAGAAATGCTTCTTAAGCACCAGACCAGCAAACTGAAACCACTGAAAACTGGAATAATGGCTGCTGAAAATTCAGCTTTACATTACAGGAATAAATAACATTTTTAAAATGCATTAAAATAGAAAACAAAATACTTATAAATTTTTAAATCGTACAAATTTTTCTTACAAAAAAAAGTCTTTTCGTACAAAAGACTTTCTTTCAACTTTGTTTTTTTGAATGCACCTAAGTAAAAGTATTGAATAATAAAAAAGAAACGAATGAAGTAAATTGAGTGTGCAAAGCAGATCTGGAGGCTTGTGACGATGTTTCAAGCGTTAGAATGCTAATGGACCTCCACTCTCACATTCACCCTCTCCTCTCTCATAGAACGAAACATTGTGAAGGGACTGTCAAGATACATAAGACATGAAAGGTCAGGAAGCACAAACTCCTCATGTAACTGTGACAACCTTCCAGGCTTGAATCAGACCTTCTAGGCTAAATCTTCTACTGCAACAAACTGCATTTTTAAATCACAGCTGAGTATTATAATTATTTTTTATTTATTTTTGCATGATTAATAGATCATGCAAATTAAATAATTACATGATATAAATCATGCTCTACTTAAGTAATATAGACAGACACAACATTCGTTCTGAATGGGCTCATTGGAGTCTGACTGCTTTGATCTGATGTTTGTGAACACTAAATGCAGTCTGCTGATCTCTCTAAATGAAGTGAAGTGTGTTCTCGTGTTCTCATCTCTCTCCGTCTTTCTTACCCTCCTCTCTGCCTAACCGCTTCATGATAATTGAATCAGGTTCAATTAGGCATGACTGGGAGAGAGAGCAGCACATGCACTCCCTCTCTCTCACACACACACACACACACACACACACACGCTCGTACCACACCCTCTGAGCAAAACAGCACAAAACTATATTTATCACATGTATTTGGGTCCAAAATGAGAAAATAGCATCTTTCTAATCTCCCTCCCTGATCTTTTCTTGTTCTCTGTAAATGTCTTCCCTCTCTCTTTCTCTGTGTGAGTTGGGGACATGGGGTTAGATTCATGTCCCATTCAGACACAGACTCAAGCCCCTTACATAAATGACCTTACTGTCACACTCTAAGAGATTATTATTACAATATAATTGTACAACTTTTTGAAGTGAGATACACCAATCCATATTTCAAGCAAAACTCATCGCAAAAATAGGTTTGCCAGAATTCACATGCTAATAAACTGATAAAACTGATTAAAATCTGGATTTGTTGTTAAACATTAATGAATCATGTTCTTATGCTGCCTTTAAGTGCACGGGGAAAGCTTGTACCTCTGCGCTGGACATTTGTTATTACCACGTCATGCTTTCAAATCCGAAAAATAACATGGAAGTAGTCCAAACAACACAAAATAATTAACCCAAATAACCTGAATTCACTTATTTAGAAATAGTACACATACTTGTCTCATGCTCAGTGACCAATTATAGATGTATAGCATGTCTAGATCAGCAACTTTCATCTTGTGTTCTCAAATAATATCAAGCCAGTTTCCATATTCCAAGCTCCAGCAAGAAATAAACTACACCTGTGGTTACTCTTGATGAATTTGCCTTGGTAACAGAAGAAGCATTCAGACATTTAAATGTCTACATAATTTTGGTGCCAGTCAAGATCCCTCTACAACGATTTTGGCTTGCAAAAAATGACAGTGTGGAAAAATCTGTAGATACGACACAGCTCACTAAACAGACACAATAAGAGAAATTGCTAACGATGCACAAAAAACCATTTAGTCCTGATGACTACACGCATAAACATTTTTTCCTTCCTCCTTTCACATCAAAAGGGTCCAATAAAAGAGCAGAGGAAAACCTCTGACTATAAAAGAAGAATTATGACAAAGAAAAGATCTGAGACGTACAGTAAAGCTATTGCCCTGGGTGATGTTGTAATGTGCGGGTACACACCCAAACACACATGCACAACACACACTCTCTCACTCAAATATACAGTGGTTTACAAATAAACGGTTCCTCTTTCCCTCCTCATAAATAAAAACAGACATAAAGATGAAGGAGAGCAGTCTGCTGGAGAAGAAAAACATCCAGAAAGAAACGGACCATTTATTTCCATCAGTAGTCAAGCAGGTCAAACGCCATCAAACTGTCATTTACAAAATACTTTTGAATCTCAATTTATATAGTAGGCTATCTATAACATATAAATAAAATCATAGAATATTTGATATTGTAATATTATATTGTGAAATTATGAAATAAATCAATAATCAGCTTATACATATATCATATTCAATAATTAGTGCTTTAATATCAGGTCTGCATTTGTCAAGATGGCTTATAGGAATATATACATACATACATATACATATACATATATATATAATGTATATGTATATGTGTGTGTGTGTGTGTATATATATATATATATATATACACATATACAT
>JAUCNO010001512.1:0-17089 GCA_032353835.1 Enteromius viviparus
CCATGGGATTGTCATCCCGTGGTAACTAGGAATTAACAAGCTCCAGCCTGGATCAAGAACACTTAAGAAGAGATGATTTTATTTGTTAATTGAAATGAATATGAAATAAAATATAACAAAGATGGAAAATAAATTTAAAAAAGCAATTGAAAAAAAATTAATACATTTGCTAAAACCTAAATAAAGTTATTTAGAAATATTTTAGTTGCAGATTATTTTAAAGTTTATGTACTTGCATGTACTTACCTAAGAAAGTACTGTATATTAGGTCAAGGTTAGGTCTGGGGGAAGGTTCTGGTTAGTACCTAGTTATTACTCAGTTACTGTGATCACTATTATAATCAATCACTATTACGTATATAGTATCTGCATGTGGAAGAGGACTGTACAAATCCACAAATATTTTTAATATTAATACTTAATCTAAAATTAAAATAAAGTTAATAAAAAATATTAACAAATACCATAAAAGTATTTAAATATAACACTAATTGTTATGTTTAGAATGTACCTGTCTAAGAAAACATATTTCCCCTTTTTCGGTGGAAGTGGTGGTGGAATATCTTGGGCTTCGGCTTCCACCATCGAGGAATTCAGCTGCAAGGTGAATCATTGTGATTTAGGTTTGTGCAATAGTTAAATATGAACTAAAAAAAGTTAGCTATGTCAGCATTGATTTACATTTAATCTTAGTATAAGAGAATACATTGGAAGTATAAGGAAGAAAACATACCTTTTGTCCTTCTTCGACGTTGTCTTGGGTGCTATTGCTTCCAGTGTGCTCACAATAACTTTTGTCTTTAAGTCTTACCATTAGTTTTTGAGTAAAATGTTTCATTTTGTTTTTCACTCCTTTCTTTTGCGTTTTGGTTACATTTCCGATGCTTACGTCTGAATACTCCTGTCCCAATATCTTTGTAGCTTTGCTGAAGCTTTTGGCTGTCACCGCATTTTCATACTTTTCATATTCCCGTAGGTTTGAAATACTTGGAGCTGAGAGGGGTCTCTCTCCTTTAGGCTTGGGGGTCACTGGATCTGAAGCGGACCTTGTTGTCTTGCCTGTAACATTCGCAGGAAATTGATGGGTTAGAACGCTGCTCATATCTATACTGACTGGTTTTGAAAGGCCACCACAAGCCTCATCTAGTGGTTCATGCTTCAGCCCAACTTGTTCAGAGTCTACTTTATCTAAGGACACAGAGAGGTAAGATGTGTGTGCAGATGTTTCTTGAGATGGACTGTTGGTAAATAAGGCAGCTCCAGCCACGTGCTCTTCAGTCTCTTTGTTCTTTTTGTCTTCCAAAGACTCACTTTCACTTGGAGGCCGAGTTACTTCTGCCACTTGGGTTTCTATGGGCAAATCGCTAGAGAGTAAACTCTTCCTCTTCCATTTAGGAAACACATCTGTAATCTCTTCAACAGCTTCTTTTCTACGTTCCGTGTCAGGACTCCTAGTTGCTTGCTCCTCGTCACCATCAGATCTAACTGTGTTATCTTTCCTGTCTTCTTCATTTGTTACACTTCCTTCAGGCCCCAGAGAATTGTAAGACACACATTTACAGACCGTATCTGGGTGTAAGTTAACATCAGCTGTTTTGGGGTGTTTGTGTTTTAGATTAAGATTTGCCAGCATAGACTGCAGTCGTGGAATATCATTCTGCAGACCGTTCCTCACATCGCTCTGCATGTAAACAGAGTCAAATTATGCTCTCATAAAATCAGCATTATTCACATTTTAAGGCCCTTTCAGGTAACATTTCTTAAAAATACCCTTTTTAAGTAACATTTAAAACATCTAAGGAAACATTTAAAGAATTTTTGCGTTTGAGTGTTAGAGATTCCGCTGATGCAAAACTTTTAACAACCTTTATTTTAATGAGTATAGCACCAGTAGTACTGCTTTGTATTTTGTTTACCAAACAAGTTATATCTCATTGACTCTTATATATTATATATCATACAAATCTTATATCTGAACTTTTGTGCTCTTTAAAAACTTAAATGCACTTTGCAAAGGAATCTTATCTATTATATCTACTGTAGCATCTGCTGTTTTTCATACCTTTGCTGTTTGCTCCTCCATTCTTTTTCATTTCTTTCATCTTTACAGGTCCTTTACATTCATCCTTCAGGTCATATCCAGCATTGCTGCATCAGTGTAAAGTGTGTTAAATCTTATGGTCTCTTTTCTTCAAACCAATCAATAGCATACACAAAGTAGTTGTGTGACCTGTGTGAAACACCTTGTGTCTCTATCTCTTAGTCACTGCCTTCTTCCTTTTATAGTCTAGCATTTCTGTACTGCCAAAACCTGTTTCTAAATCTTAGGTCACGTTCCACCTTCTTCCAGCCTATGGAATTAATATAAGCTCTTGAATGTAAACTGAGTTAAATAGCTTTGTGTTTACATCATTAAACAGATTTGCATTAAACTGTTAATAGTACATTGTGCAGCTGTTTGTAATACATAGAGGCACTGTCAAATATTTACCTGCCCACAATTTAGACACAATGTGAATGTGTCTTAACACTATGTTATTTTTCACAGATTAAACTCAGTCTTTACTGTAGAGTCTGCATGTAAACAGAAAACCAGGAAACATCTCTTCAAGAAAAGAAAAAAATCCTAGAGAATTCAAGACAAGAAATGCCAAACCTTTTGTCATTGTAGGAGGACTGGCCAGCTAGAAGTATAAGCGTACTGGTCAGACAAACTTGACAAACAGGAATGTCTGAAGAACTCTTTCTGGGAATTTCCACTTAATCTTTGGACTTAACTTTGAACTTAACATTAATGATCGATATACTGTATGCGTTCATATATAAACACATATCTCAGCACAATTTCACAGATAGATACATGCCCCCGATATGTGATTTTTCCAAGTGTTAATGATCTACTGGATTTTTTTTCAACACCATTAAATTATGTTAATGTAATTTGATTTCAATGATTTACGTGGCAAATGTGGCAAATTGTGAACACAAAACCACTTATAAGTAGCACAGGTATATTTGTAGCAACAGCCATGTTGTAAGGGTCAAAATTGCAGACTTTTTTAAAAATCAAAAATCATTAGGATATTAAAAATCATGTTCCATGAAGATATTTTGTACATTTCTTAACGTAAATATATCAAAACTTAATTTTTGATTAATAATATGCATAGACTGCATATACTACAACTGCAAGGTGATTTACTCAAATATTTCAAATATTTTTTTGTAATTTTTAAATGTATATTCCAGTTCAAACCCTGCCATGTAGTTTTCCAGTAAGCCTACAGGACGTGCTTGTAGTTTTCCAGTCTAAAGATTGGGTGCTTTACAATGCATCCCATGGCTATTCTATATACAGAAAATATGCCCACTGCACACAAATAACCTCCATACTGCAATATACAAAACTACATCAAAAAGCTTGTACGCTACACTTTCAGCTCGCTGTGGAAACCAATGAAAGGCTTCGGAGGTCGTCACGTGATCTAGATATCACCAGGAAGCCAAGCAGTGTTTTGGACTGTGCTTTTGAACTTGATTGTCCATTTTTTAATAGAAAATGGCAGTGTCGGCGCTCGTCCACGTTCTCACAGCTTTCCTGCTTTGCATTGCGCTTGCAAACACACATATTTTCGACAAAGTGTTGGTTGATGTCACTTATGATCACTATGCGGAAAAGAAAGTCGACAAACTTCCTGCTTTCCTGGCAATGCCGTTTAACTGTCTGATAAACTTGGGATACATATTATTAGGTATCTACTGGATTTTGCAACCGATGTCAGACAATAGAGACACCCGTGCAGCCGTCTACACCAAAGACGTGTTCGCGCTGATGGCAGTCGCCTACGGCCCGGTGCAGTGGGTCCGCTTGGCCACCTTGCGGCGCGCGCCCTCTGTTTTGGACCAGTGGTTCACTTTACCTATTTTTGCGTGGGTGCTGGTGTGGTGTCATGTCGTTGAGAAAGGCTGGTCGTCCCGTTACGCATTGATGGTGGAGTCGTGCTCTGTCCTCAGCTATGGACTGGCGCTCTTTCACGACCGAGGGTTTGAAGTAGCTCTGGGTTGTCACATAGCCTTCGTCGTGTTCAAAGGCGTCCGAGCGCAGACGAGCCTCGGAGACACCGCGTCCATGCGCTACCTCTGCTTGGCCCTGCTGTCCTGCGCTGGTTTCGTGGTTCTCAAGCTTCTGGATCATTCTCTTGCAGAGTACTGGGTGTTTCAAAATCTTACTGGGCATTTCTGGTCCAAAGTTTGCGACATTCTGCAGTTTCATTACAGCTTTTGTTTTCTCACTCGCCTTAGTGAAAATGCACACAAACGCTCTTTATAAATGCACACGCATTTATTCAGCTGAATAATAAGGCAATAAACGGAACACGTACGAACCCTGATTTTGGCTTGTCATCGACAGTGATATGTCAATGTACAGATTATGTACAAATTCTAATCAATTCTAACCACAAAGTAATTTTGCTGCTCTTCTTTGTTCAGTTTTATGTTTGAAATAATGTCAGAAAATAACTTTTTCAGGAAATCTGGGGGCAAAAGTATAAAAACATGGGCTAAAAACCATTATACCTTATGGAAAGTCCCCATAAACCATAAAAAAACAATGTGTGTGCATGTACAGTTTCACAATTTGGTGTGTGTGTGTGTGTGTGTTCATGATGTTCATTCTCATGTTTGTCAAGTTGAAGATGAACACAATATTATTGTAAATTAACAATTATAGACAGCTTGGCATTATATGCCTTAACTTGATGCATTAAAACAAAACTCAACAAAATGCCAGCCTTTATTGAAATACTTATATCACAACAAACATCTAAAATCATGATGAGATGCTTATGTGCTACACAGGGAAAAAAAATCACATTATTGGTTGTAAATCATATTTCAAGCCTTGTAATGCCGGTCAGCACTGGTTCAGGAAAAGTTGATCTCCTTTTGTTCCATAAGAAAACGAGTACTTGTTTTCTGAAGTCTTTATTTGTGCAGTAGATAAACGGGTTTAAAGAACAGTCCAGATACGTCATTACTGATGATAGTGATCGCAGCCATTCAGGGGATGGGGACAAATCAGGTTTTCCAAGGAGAACCAACTAACAAGACAGCAAGAATAAACAATATGATTCCTTTGGAGAAACACATTCAAACCAAGCCTTTGATGGAGTGACCCTAAAATCAACATAAGAGAAGATGATTTCATGCTAGCACATTTCTTACCTCAGAAGAAGCAAAGGGAACAAAGCAGAGAAGATATAAGATCACCAGCAGCGGTGTGATAGAGGACAGGTCGCCCTGGCTACAAATAGATAAAATATGCACATTTAAACGGTCTGAGAAAAATAGATAATTTGGAAAAATATCAGTTGTACCAACAGAATGAGAGTCCTAACAGCTGATGAAAATATAGGCTAAAAGCAATTCAGTCCATCAATCATCTTGTAAAGCAAAACTCTTGTGTATTTAATAAACAAATCTATTAAATGTTTTTAACCTCTAACCATTGTGTTTGGTTAAAATTTGAGTTTTCACTAGAAGAAAATGTAATTATGGATTATGGACAGAAGTGACTCTTAATCTGATGGTACCCATTTACTGCAGAGGTACATTTTTGAACAGGCAATGTAAGGCTAAATCTCTACAGATGAAAAACTAACTCATCTACATTTTGCATAGCCTGTGGGTAAGTCAATTATCAGCAAATTTTATTTTTTGAATAAAGTATATCCATATGAATGCTTTAAATATTCTCTGTTCACAATTTCCAACTTTACAAACCTGGAACAGTCTTTTCCGAAGCCTACAGAAGTCAGGACGGAGCAGGAGATTATGAAGAGAAGTGGTACGAAGATGGAGATGGAGAAGGCACAGAGTATGTAAACCAGCATGTCAGAGTAACTGTTTTCCCAGAACACTGCACACAGCATTTCTGCTTGATCGTACCTGAACATGGGATGGAAAACACAGTATAGATGCATGTATTTGAAGCATCTCATTCGGAGCATCTTCACTATAGCTCACCTTATCCACCTGTAGGCTACTGGCACTGCTCCAAATATAGTTCCAGTGCACCACGATGCCACACATGCCACTGCCATTAAAACAGACATCTTTTTACCTTTAGAAGGAATTCCCATAAATCTCTGAATGCAGAGAACAGCTGAGGACAAAGAAAAAAAGAATGGTATTATTGCAGCTCTTTTTATTAAAGACACATTTAGGTCTCAGAATAACTTTGGTCTTTGTTCTAATTAATTTTAAAAGTAAACTAGAACTAGGAACTATCAGTGACGTAAGTGTAGGCTGATTGGCCAAACCCACGTGATGATACGTAAAACCGCAAGTTCACGGTGTCCTCCATTCACCGTTCCAAAAGTTCCTAGAACTAACGGTGCGCAAGCCCCTATTGTTTTTTTGTTTGTTTTTTTCTATAGACACATAGCTTCATTGAAACTAAAGTAGTGTGCATTATTCTTTGTAATATATATTTCCCAATGCACCTGCAACCATTCAGGTGTACAAAGGGCTTTTTATCTATTGTTCCTAACTAGAGTGAAAGCAGTGTTCATAAAGATATCACATAGTAAATTGTTAAGTGTCATAGCCATACCTATGCTTCCAATGGAAGAGGTGATGAAGGTGAACTTAAGCAAGCTCACCACCTCACACCATGGTGAAATCTGACCTTCAGTCAGCAAGCCTAAGAGGGAGCCACAGATTATGAGGATGGAGCAGAGGAAATCTGAGATCGTGAGACTGAAAAGTGGCAGCCAGTAAAGGCAATGAAAATGGTCTTTACGCTGTAAAAAAAAAAAGCAAAATAATAATAAATAAAGGCAAGACATATTTATATTAGGATTGTACCATTTCGTAATATTCACGGTGTAACGGTTTGCCAGGTTTTCAAAAAGAAAGAAAAGCCTGCGGTTTTTAAAAAATTCAAATTGATTAAAACTAAAGTTGTATTATGAAGCTTGTCCCACCTTTTGAGGTGTCTTCTCAGCAGCATATAAAATAGCTCTAGTTTGAAATATTCTATCTGATGTAGCCCATTGTAGCAGATTAATCTTTTCCAATAAGTTTGAATTGATTTGACCTTTTAATGGCATTTTTTACGTTTAATTTGTGCATCACATTATAGTTATACATTTAAGCTGTTACCAGGCAAATTAAGTTAGGATTGACATTGCTCATCTTTGCAACGCAGAGGAAACACAGAAACTGCATCTGAATGGGATTTTATGCGCTGTTTAATACAGCTCAGAGGGACATGTAATGGGACACTGTAACTATATGAAATTATGTTAATATATACATTTTCTGAACCCATAGCTTGAATTTTGTGATCATTCTAAATGCATTTTATATAAACTTAATCATTCCGTGAAAGAACACTCTCTGTAAGCATGCACCGCTAGTTTAACCTAATAGATAATATGTTGTAATAGGATTAGTCAAACAAATCGTTCAGTTTGTAATATGTACTAAACAGAAAGCCTTGTACCAAACACTTCAATATGAATATGTGTATCCTAACACCCCTTTATGTGCTGTCAAATGATTAATCACGTTTTTATTTAATAAATCTGTGTGTGTGTATATTTATTATGTATATATAAATACACATACATACCATATATATATATATATATAATACTAACATGTATATGTTTATTTTCATATAATTTATATTATATAGAAATATATTAAATCATCGTAACATTCTTTAATGTATACATGCATGTGTGTGTATTTATATGTACATAATGATTATAACCAGTACACACATACACTAAATAAAATATATATAATGTATAAATTAGACATTTTTCTTACCACTACTTTGACTGTCAAAACCAGTCCATTTCCCAAAACACCCAGTACCATCTCAGTGGTGAGAATGGGAGCAAGTACAGACTTCCCAATCTTGGACCAGTAATCCGCAGATTGCGTTATATTATCTGAAGCGTTCACTGAAATGAAGTAGAATATTATTCAGACAAATTATTTTTCAAATTTCAGTGCACATTTCTAGCAAACAAGAATCAATTTAGCGTTAAAAATTCTAATATTAGACATGTATAACAACTTTTATTTTGTAACTGCACTTTAACAGCAGAGATTTATCTTTAAAACAACATTATAGAGAATATTTTGTGTAAACTTACTTTGTCACGAAAGCAGAGACCTACAGACAAACCCAACAATTACATAAAGGAAAGCTTCACACTCAGTTGTTTTGAGGATATGTGATACAGAGAGCAGTGAACACGATTACGTGGAGACCTACGTCACAGCTTGCTTCAATTAAACTTATCCTGCTTCATTAAGCTTTAACTATCAAACACCTATTCAGCTTTCTTCACAGTGACAGCACTAATGGCTGCATAGCAAATTAGTATAAAAAAAAGAATCCCTCTGAAATGTAATTTTAGCACTTTAAACAGCTGCATATCTTATTTTATCAACACGTATCTCACTGAAGTCCAAACCAATGTCATGTCTATGGTATGGTATGGCATTTAATGTTTAACCATCATATGCATGATTTATTAAATCAAAAAATTATATTTTTTACATGTTTGTTTTTACTTTCAAATAAGTGAAAAGTCATGCTTGATTTTTCAGTCATGATAGGACAAAAACTGGGATGTTTAACAAAATGAAACATGCATCTATGGGACGGGTGGGTGGGGTTGTGTGGGGGGAGGGTTGGGGTTAGAGGTGGACTATTCAATCACATGTGCTCACAAATAAACACACACAAGCACACACACTCGACTATATATCTGATCAATAAACCATTTAAGTGTAAACATTGATACATTCATTTTAATAAAGCATACGAATAACATGAAACCCAAAGGCTTATATAGGCAGAACTATAGTCTTTGGTGCATGACGTAAACAGGGTGTGAATTACACAGTGACCAGTGTTCTTGGAAAGATTTGTTTTTTGTCCAGTCCCTCTCTCAGGAATAGAAAGATTAGACAGCTCTTTCAGAAAGACATAATTACTATCCCTTCTGTGATCTTATTGGAGTAATTCTTTTGAATTTATTACCTGGAAGAAAGCGTGATCCTTGCCCAACAAATTTTTTATTAACATTTATTTTAAAATAAAATAAAGAGTGGAATATTAGTCTGTATGTCATCTTTTTGGAAGAAATGTTGTACATGCCTCTCTCTTAGTCAACTTTTCTTTGGATAATTGTTTTATACATAAATGTAAATCTTTGTCTGTTAAACCTCTATTTCTAAATTTGTGTAAATACCTTTACAGTCTATGGTAAATACCCAACATGTTTGGATACTTTATCATCTTCCAGCAATGTCAAAGCCTTAAAATTTTATACACATAGTACAATGCTATTTTAATGCTTCTTTATAATGTGCTATTGTCTAGCTGCTGGGAGGGTGGAATTTAGCTTTTCTTCTTCTTCTTTCTTCTCAAATTAATATATTGTAATTTCTATATTTCCCCTGGTTTAATGTTTTTGTTGTTGGTGGTTATTGTATGTTTGTATATTGTTTATATCAAATGCATATCTAGTTTTGTTGTTATAATCTTTTTCGAGATGTAAATGTGTTTCATTTTTTAAGTTAAAAACAAACAAACATAACCCAGGTCAAGCCTACTTTAGGGAGGTCATACCCACACAATTCTGAACTACAGTGTTTGCTATTTTATATCATAAAGGGACATGTTTATAATAAATGTGGTTTTATTAAAGTCATTATTTTGTATATTTATTTAATTCATTTATTACTTCAATCTCGTCGCAAATCTGTTCTGTCTTTTATTTTGTAAGAAAAAAAACCCGCACTTCCGGTGTTCTGCATTTGCATTTCCTCAATCGTCCGCTGTTCTGGTTGAGAAGGCCAAATAGCGAGTGTCTGGTGAGTGCAAACTGATTTTTAAACTCTTTGCAATTTCTATCTATCTTTTGAGAGAGCATGCACAGCATTGTGTGGAACCGATATAATTAATGCAATATTTAGAGGGCAAACACATGTATAAATGTTTTACGAAGAGCAGCAGTAGTCATTGAAAGTCCTTGAGAAAATCAGCCGGTGGCTAAGCTACTGCAAATACCTCGCGGACGGCATTTAACTTTGAATAAAAACTCTTAAGTCATAGAAATATAGCCAAATGAAACATGTTAATACATATTGAAGAAAGTGAGTAGTAAATATGTAGAAAGCTAAGTAACGTTAGTCGGCTAAAGCGGACATGCTTGTGCTCCATACTTGCTGCTGTCATACAGTATCTGCCTTCCCCAATCAAACAGTTACTTTATTATTTGTTACATGTGTTACATGATACCTATAGATTAAATAGCGATGATATTTTGTGCTCAAATCAATAACATTTATGTGCCTGCTCCCTCTCGACGTCAGCGGAACCCATGTTTTGGGGTTTTGTTTACGTCCTGTAAGAGGAAGTGAAACACCGTTTTGTGTAACTTGACAATGTTTCGCCAAACAAAAGTGCAATGTAGTATTGAATGAGCCCGTTTCTTGCCATTATTTCATATTAATATGTTTAAACGTTGTCATTATATGCTCACAGGTATGTTTAGTGTTGTAATCCGAGAAAATAAATAAAGGTTTTCATCTCTTATTTTTGTCCCTTTCACTCACAGTGCACTTCACTGAGATGTCTGCGGCGTTACGTGTGGTCTACACCGTATCCAGGCCAGGTGAGTCTAAAAAAGATTAGAATAAAGCAATGTATGAATACTTTATGAGTTATGTTTATCTACATGTGAATTCCTGAATCTTAGATGATTGATTGTATCATGTGCTTGCATTTTAGGGTCATTTCTGGCCAGCCGAAATCTTACACGTCCTCTCAGCCTATCCGCACACAGAGCAGGGATTAGTGAGTATCACGCGGAACAAAATACGGTCTTGGTAGTGAACCTTTTCTTAAATCATCGCTTTGTTCTGTATGCAGAGTATGTCAACAATCAGGAGGTAGCCACAGATATGAAGTCTGTTACGGACCGTGCGGCTCAGACTCTTCTGTGGACAGAGCTGTTCAGAGGTCAGTGACAACAGGACAGTTTCGAAAGCACTTCCATGAAGTCGTCACGCAAATAACTCTAAGCTGATATATGTCTTGATGCAGGTTTGGGAATGACCATGAGCTATCTTTTCCGTGAACCTGCCACAATCAACTACCCCTTCGAGAAGGGCCCTCTGTCGCCCCGTTTCCGCGGGGAACATGCGCTGCGCAGGTACCCCTCTGGAGAGGAGCGGTGCATTGCCTGTAAACTTTGCGAAGCCATTTGTCCAGCACAGGTATATATATAATTTAATTAAATTTTTTTTTGCCCTTGTTCATTCTAATAAATGTTGACGATCATAAGGACAAGCAGTAATTGCATGCAGGCTATTTGCACATTTTAATAAAAGGGTATTAGTAAATTAAATGTGCAAGGTAACCCCATATTTTTCTCCTTCTCTCAGGCCATCACAATTGAGGCAGAACCTCGTGTAGACGGCAGCAGGAGAACAACGCGTTATGACATCGACATGACCAAATGCATCTATTGTGGGTTTTGCCAGGAGGCCTGTCCTGTGGATGCTATTGTAGAGGTGAGCATGTTTCTCAATGGGCTGTTTAATGTGTTCATACTGGTTTATAATGAAACTGAAAGGATTTTGAGGCAAAGGCAATCAGAGTTTTATGCAATCTAGAGAATACAGTGGGAGAAAACAAACAGAATGCACACTATAGTTTAGTTTTGATATGTTTTTGAAAAGTCTCTTATGTTTGGCATTAATTGATCAAAATACAATAAAACAGTAATGTTGTGAAATGTTATCACAAATATTATTAAAAATAAATATTTAATTATTGCGCCGTATGAGAGGTCAAATGTACAAGAGCGTGTACAGGAGTTAATGTCTATCTTTTTTTTAGGGTCCCAACTTTGAGTTCTCCACAGAAACCCACGAGGAGCTGCTTTATAACAAGGAGAAACTCCTCAACAATGGAGACAAGTGGGAGGCTGAGATTGCTGCCAACATCCAAGCTGACTATCTCTACAGATAAATAAATGTCATGGACTGTCTCATTTCAACACAGTGACGATATACTCTTCACCATGCTCTCTTACCAGTTATCACAGTTTCAAATGCATACGGAAGATTAGCTTTTAAAAAGTTACAAAGCCCAGGGACTGACTTTTTTGTGAAGATGCACATAATTTTTTTGATTTCGTTCAGTGTGAGCACACATGTAGATGATCAGATCTAAAATGAAGTTCCCAAATTAATGTCCGTAAGCTACGGAAGCCTTAAAGTGGTGCCTCATATTGAAAAATTTCTCTGTACACGTCGTTTGACTTTTCATTCAACACAGCATAACCATCACACAGCAACTGTTAAAGTATGTTGTGTAATAAACTGTGTCAAAAGGCAGTATAACCAAGTTATTCTTCAGAGCCATCAAGGATGACGCACTATTTTGAAGCTAACATTACCTTCTCATTTTGAGGCAGTCGATCCATCCTTCCTGTTTTTACCCTTCTTCCTTTCATATTTTGACCATCCAGTGGGTTTCAATGAAGAGTTGTAAGAAACAAAAGCACTTCGACAGGTGTGTTGAATATATCTCACGTTATATCCTTACAGCTAAAGGCATTTAATTTGTCCCTGTGAGAACTGTACAAAGACTAAATACTTGTGGACTGTATCTAATAAATTAATGCTCTGTCCAAATCTTTTACAATCTCTGGCCTCTTCTTATACTGCAACTAAATGTGTATTTTGAATAGCTTCATCATAAGAACAATGTATGTTTAAGGTGAAGATTTTCTTTCTCTTAAAGACGTTTTCATATGTTTTTGTTTTATCTTTTCAATGGGATCTTTGTCATTTTTGTTCCATGTAAGCTTTATCAGATGTGCTGCTTTGCGATGTGCATTGCTTTCTGGTTTGTCTTCTTTTTAAACTGTTTGTGCTGGTGCAGAGGAAATATACAGACAAACAGGTACATTTTTATCCAAATAACAATATGAACTACAGTCTTCATTGTAATAGTGTTTCAGTTACTGCTTAAGAAATAGATTTTAAGAATTTTCTCATCTCACCCCAACCAATATTAGATGGCAGAAATTAAATAGTTTCGAGTTAAACAATGTATTTTTCAATTTTAGAAACACGTATGTATATATGTATACTTTTTTTATCATATTTTTATCTGCATTTTAAAACGTGCATTAAGTAGTTGTAAGTATGTCTTAATTTGTTCATTTAAAAGTGATTTAATTCCATTGTCATGCAACTCATTCCTTTTAAAAACTATATTTTTAAGTCTCATAGTTACTAAAGTAGTCCCATATATGTAAGTGGAGAAAAAGGAGCACCTCGGTAGAGGAAGATTAGCTACCCAGCACACAACTGTTGCTCTAATCCGCTCTGAGAGGATAGGCTTAGGACAAATACAAGACAGGAGCGGCACTGCCATATTGTTTGAATTTTTTATTTTATTTTATTTTTCGTTAAAAAAAAACAACGCCACTGTTTTTTTTCTTTCCTTTTTTTCCCCGGTGTGTCTAAAATAAGTATTCTGTAAAGCTGCTGTATTCACTTCACATGTTCTTTAGATATCCAGACTGAAAACGACGTCGCTGCTGTTTATCTTTTACACTGACCGTTACATCAGTTTGAAATCTCAAGTCTCATCACACTGAACTGAAGATGAAGGACCGGCTGGAACAACTGAAAGCGGTAAGGTTGATTTTATTATTACACGCACGGCGGTTTGAGCACTGATTTGCTAATTTACCGTTTGACCTTTCCCTGGGAGGTCCTGAGCTCAAAAATATTGACGAACAGGGTCATCGTAGTGAGGTTGTAGGTTATCTATCTGTAAATGGTAGAAATGGGTCATTATCCGGAGATTACACTCATGATTGTACAACAAATATGTTAAAAGAGTAAACAGTGTCTTAACTGTCATTAGGCACGTCTGACATTGTAGTGATGCGAGACGCGCGTGACCATCCACAGCACCCGTGTCCTCCTTCCCAGTTCTGTATATTATATAAACCTGCGACGTTTCTGTAATGTTTCATTTCTGTTGAAACATTGAGGGTAGGCTGCAATAGATTTTTTTTAACTTGTTGACAAAAATCTTTTGTCTCAGCCTGGTTGGGTGGTCAGGGTTGGAGACCAGCTGGTCATTGAGTTAAACACCAGTTCGGAAGACTAGTTTAAACCAGCTAAAAAGCTTAAGCTTGTTTTAAGGCGGAGAAAACACATTTCTGCCTAGTTATTAAACTTTTTGCTGTATGTTTCTGTCAACACAGAAGTCGGATCAAACTCCTGATGATGTGGAAATTCCGGTGGAAAATAAAGAGTTTATGGATGAGTTCTTCGCTCAGGTATATATGAATTAACTACACTGTATTCAGATGAATATGCACATTCGAATGTTACATAGTCTTAAAAATAAAGGTTCAAGAAAGGGGGACAAACAGTCATGCCAATGAAGAACCTTTTAGGGGGGTTACCTTTTTTAGTGAACCGTTCTTAAAAGAACCAGTTTTAGAAGTCAAAAGAACCCATTTCCAATAAAAAGATTGAAGTTTATTTATAGAATCAGCAACGCTGATAAAGAACCTTTATTTTTAAGAGTGCCGTTAATTAACATTTTCTGTATATGTTGTACAGATTGAAGAAATTCGCACCAGTATAGACAAGATTGATGAAAACGTAGGAGAGATAAAGCGACTGTATTCTGTCATCCTCTCTGCACCTACATCAGACCAGAGTTAGTCTAATCACATTTTACCTTCATTTGATAAATTATTGGACATTTTTCTTCATCGCTTCCCTACCCCATTTATGCTTTAAATATCTCTCATCTCATTTCTCGACCAGAGACACAGGATGAATTGGAAGCAGTTACCAATGAGATAAAGAAACTGGCCAACAATGCTCGCAACAAACTCAAAAGTCAGCTTTCTGCTCATCTTTTGCTCGCTCATGAAAAGAAAAAAACATTTTACTTTAATGATAATTGGACAATACGCTACATCACTATTATCTTAAATTCTAAGTTGAATTATTTTGTAAACCTTTATAAACAGGCATTGAGCAGACTTTGGCATCTAACACTGAAGAGAGGGTTTCAGCTGATATCCGGATAAAGAAATCTCAGGTAAGCACTAGCCCTTCCAATAAACTACAGGGAAGTAGTTTGATTTTTCATCATACAATGTTGTTCTCTTTTTTTTTAGCATGCAATTCTTGCAAAGAGGTTTGTAGAAGTGATGACCAAATACAATGAAGCACAATTGGAGTTTAAAGAGAAGAGCAAAGGCCGCATCCAAAGACAGCTAGAGATCAGTGAGTGACACACACATACACTTCCCTTCTTTAGGTTTGGATTAAAAAACAAGTCAGTGTTCATAATACTATATACACAAATCCTGTCTTATAGCTGGCAAAGCCACTACTGATGAAGAGCTGGAGGAAATGCTGGATGGAGGAAACGCGGCAGTATTTACAGCAGGAGTGAGTACTGTTCTATAATATACTATCTATGTGTGATGTTTTGTTGTACGAATATAACCTGTCTGTAATTTGTATGGTTTGTAAGGTATTATACTTAAACTAGTTCAGAGTCAGTCTGATTTCATTCAAGGACACAGAAAAAATCTAAAGTAACAGTTACAAGGTTAAATAAAATTATATTTCTAATTCTATTTCTAGTTGCTTATACTGTGCATTTTCTATTCACTAAAGAATCCTGAAAATAATGATGGTGGTGTACAATACATTTTTTTTAAATTATATTAAAATATATTTTGATTATATAAATGTCACTTTCATAAAAAATATTTGTTTGTTTGTTTGTTTGTTTTTTTCTATAGATTATGGACTCTGGAATATCAAAACAGGCCCTAAGTGAGATTGAGGCACGACACAAAGATATTATGCGACTGGAAAGCAGCATAAAAGAGTTGCACGACATGTTTGTGGACATTGCAGTACTGGTGGAAAATCAGGTACGTGTGTTTGACTTTTCAGGAGAAAGAGAAGAAAAAGAAAAGCTATAGCCCTGTTTTGAAGACCTAAGAATTAAAACTGCTTTTGGACACCGTTTTGTTCTCATTTGTCAACAGGGAAGCATGATTGACAGGATTGAGAGCAACATGGACCAGTCTGTGGGTTTTGTGGAAAGAGCTGTGGCTGACACTAAAAAGGCTGCCAAGTTTCAGCAAGAAGCACGCAGGGTGAGATGGGAAATTATAACAGTACAACAATTGTGTCAAATAATAAATGACACTTCCACTCAGAGTATATTTTGTACGAAATGTACACCACCAGTACTGAGATTCTCAAATGTTATTTTCTTGCAGTATTTTTTATTGTATTGTTCCATTTTCTGTTTTTCTTCTTCCTCATAATTTCAGACTCATCTTTGTATGCCTATTGTCTACACCTTCCAAATCTCTCTTTCCTAATCATCCTTCCCCTTGCTTTTCTCCACTATCATTATATCATTTTCATGCTGTCACTGGCTGCCCACCTACACCCTTGTAGAAGAAAATGATGATCATGTTGTGTTGCACAATTCTGGCAGTCATCGGTGGTTCTCTGGTGTACAGCTGGCTGACATAAATGTCAAAGTAAGCATTCATAAAACTTAACTTCATAAAATGGCATGTTGACCATTTGTAAGTGACATCCTGTCTTTTGCAGGGGAAGAGTTTGTCTACTTTTCCAAGTCTCTGACAAGAATCAAGAGAAGCATCTTAATGCAGATAACCCAAAAAACATCTCCCCACACACAACATGTTTTTCAGTGCTTGTTCATCTCATTTCCACATCATTTTGTTTTTTTGTCTTTTATGTTCTTCCTTTCTTATCAACTGGCCTTGCATTGTTAGAGGCGTCACGATAAAATGTGATGTGCAAGCTGTCTATTTTAGAGCTGTGGTATGAAATATTGCTTTTGTTTATTTGTGTTTTGTGAACTTATACCCCCAGTTTCACAGACAAGGCTTAAGCTAGTCCCAGACTAAATTGCATGTTTGAGCTGTCTCAGATTGAAATATCT
>JAUCNO010001512.1:26516-36986 GCA_032353835.1 Enteromius viviparus
TTAACAAAGCAAATTGCCGTATTTATGAATGGCTAATTGAATCATTGACTCACGATTTGTTCAGAGCCACAGATTCAGATTCATTTTAGCAAATTCTATCAAATTCAAATTATACTTCCAATTAGCCACTTCAATTCAAATTCAGTTAAAACCCAGGAACTGAATTGTAATTTTAAAAGCATTCTCCTTTTAGTTTACTTTAATGCATGTAATACGTAATAGTGACCAAACTATAGTAGCCTGTTACCACAACTGAAAAAAAAATTTATTCCGACTTTTTATCTCACTTTTTTTCTTTCAGAATTGTGAGATGTGAACTTGCAATTGCAATTTGTGAAGTCAGAATTGCGACTTAATATCTGTAAATTCTGCCATTTAACAATTTGCAATTGCAAATTTATATCACGTAATTCTGACTTCATATCTTGCAACTGTGAGTTTATATTTCACAATTCTAAGACAATTAGACAGAATTGTGAGAAAAAAGTCAGATGAGTTAGATAAAAAGTCACAATTACCTCTCTTAAAATATTTATGTATTTAAAATGTTAAATGTTGTAAATATTAACTTTTAATATTACAATCTTACTTTGGACTCCTAGTTGGATCCCTGTTGAGAACCACTGCACAAGTTGGTTTATTTTTATGTGATTTTCTCACCAGTGCAGACGCAGAGCATGCAGGAAGGCTGACAGCCCCTCCATTACCAGCAGGATAGAGACAGTGAGCATGGCGAAGACAGAGAAGATGACTGACAGAACCACGGATCCTACATAGCCTTGCCACGAGAGTGAAATTCTCATCACCATCACCCAGAGAACCTCAGACAGCTCTAATGCACACAAATACAAAACTAATTAAGCATCCACCTTATTTTGCAATGCATTTTGTAAGGGTGTGTGACCTAAAGTACAGTAAACACTAAAACTAGCCTCTTGTATGCATTATGGCTGAACTCACTTTTATGAAAAATGTAAGGTGGATAAGTGAACATGCAATACTAGTGTTTGCATACGTGCATGTGCGAGGCTGAGGGCCCAAAGTCGAAGGTACGAGGCGGTGTTAGAGATGCAGCCCAGGCAATACTCTATGGTGTGGATCGCCTGGTGCATAAAAACCTCAGCGCAATCAAACTCCTGTAAAGGTTAAAAAGCAAACCATATTTTTTCTTGACTCTTCTAATGCAGAACTTTATTCGTGAAATGTGTCTTAATCCTTTCTCTTTCTCACCTGATCCTCTGTTGCCTGTCCTCCCTCTAGGTCTCCTAGCTGAGCGTTTATAGAGCTGGTGTCTGTGACTAGGGGGCACTGCTCCTCCTGTAACTGAGAAGCAGGGTCTGTATTATGAGGATATTACAGTATGAGAGTTACAGAAAGGACACTCTACAGAAGAGCAACACAGAGAGGCATCATCTGGTCAGGTCTATATAATGCAGCCTTGGTGAGCATCTGACACTTATATAAAAATATAATTTTTTTTGTCTATTAATTTAATTTTACGCAAAGATGCCAGAACAGCCTAATTTCACCCCTACTTACCGTTCTCCTGTTATTCCTGTGTCTGAAGTACAGGAAGAGTGGTCTTCCCAGTAACAGCACTGGAACTGCTAGCAGTGCCAAGCAGACTAATACTCTCTGCACTATCATCTGAAGACGACATGTACACTTTAGTCATGACAGAAAACTATAGCACAATCCCAGAAAGAATCAGAATGAATGTTTCACCTGTCCTGTATAAAGTGGTGGGTTGTCTGGGTTCTCAGCAAACACAAACATGTCAATGAAGTGTATTAGGATGCTGGGAGCGCGGTCTGAATCCTGAGGTCCAAACGCGATCCATTTATACACCACCATGAAGACAAGGTACCCAAAAAGACACAGCATGAACACTAGCTCAGGAATCAAGACCAGGAACATGCTGCTCACATCCCCAGAGTACCTGAGGAAAAATGGCAAGAAAAAATCCAGATCAGAGATACGATGCAAATCAAAATGAATCCAAATTTATGACTTACATGTAGTTGAAGAAAGACAAGCAGACTCCAAAAGTCATATGGATGACTCCGATGATGACTGACATCTTCATCTTATAGGAGTTGAGGAAGGTGAGGTGGTTATTGGCGAGGCTCCAGATCTAAGGATCAGGAAATGAGATATAGTAAAATCCAAACCTCAGAGTGAGCAGGACACACAAACAATTTGCTTAAAGGCCTGGTTACCGGGTCAATGCCGAATGGATATGGTCCCTGGAATACTCCAGTTACATTCGGATCCAAAGTGAGGTACTGGTTGCTCCTCAAAGTTTCATCACTGAACCAGTCCAAAAGAAAGAAGGCATAAGTTGAGTGTGAGTGTAATATGAAATGAAACAGGGAATGGATAAGTAATGGGTTTTATGTCTGTTTGATTAGTGTCCACTTTCTGTTGTCAATAGTGACAAAGCTCACACAGAAAACACTTTTAATCCAAGCAACTCTCTGGTGGTCAACACGGAAAATCTTCTTGTCCAGCTTGAGCCCACTGTTAAACCTGTTTGGGCAAATCTTGAGCCATCACATGAAATTGCACATATTTCTACCACTGCAAAAAATGTATTTTTTTTTTCTTATTTCCAGCCAAAATTTCTAAAAATTCTGAAATCAAGAATAATTTTCTAGACAAGAAAAAAATGCTTTGTTGTTTTTAGAAGAAACAAGCTAAAATTAAGTAACTTTTTGCTTAGAACAAGCAAAATAATCTGCCAATGGGGTAAGTAAAATATTCTTATTTCAAACAGAAAACAAGATTATTTTTCTTACCCCATTGGCAGATTATTTTGCTTGTTTCAAGTAGAAACTCACTTAATTTTAGCTTGTTTTTTCTGAAAAAAGACAGTAATGGTTTCTTGTCTAGAAAATCCTTCTTGATTTGAGGAATTTTTTGATATTTTAGCTGGAAATAAGACAAATAAACTTGTCTTAGAAAGGATTTTTTGCTGTGGGTTCGAGTTTCAGGACTGGCAAGAAATGTAGGTTGCGCTTTCTTCCACACTCCCCACTGAACAATCGTCTTTGTGAGACGTTGAAATGACATCCCCTGACAGCCAGAATGAAAGTTTTTATGACGTCTTTTTATGACCAAGGTCATTGAGCCCTTGAGCAATTCACCCAGCCCCCGAAATGGCTGCCAACTGCACCAAATGCATGTTTATAGTGTGTGTTCAATACCCACTGGTTGGGTTTGCACTTGGATGAGTGAAATGCATTGTGTTTATTTGCCAAACAATGGTACATTTGACCACACCTTAAACAAAAAGTCTTATTTCAAGATGCAAGATCATTATCTGTTTAACCACTTTAAAAAGGAAAGGAAGTCCAAAACATCCTGGCAACCATTAACACTGTAGACTAATGCAATTTCTGTGCTTTCACTGTGTTTCATTCAGTATCTAGGCAGGAGGGTTGTTTGAGACGCCTGTGTAAAAAAAGAAAATATTTATTTGAAGTGTAATTTAGGGCCTCTAGTGGTTTGATGTACATATTTACTTAGTCCCATTGAAAGTCTATGCATCCAAAACATTGATGCTTCAAAATGTTAATAATAATAATTCATATTAAATTGAGTGGTCTGTTCACCTTATATGAAGAGCTATTTTTATTAAGGCCTTTTTTCATATATGAACAGTGAACTTGATATCTTAATGCTCTTAATACTGGAACTTTTTAAAGTAAGTTTTGGTTAAATGAACCAATTTTTTTTGAGAGTTAGCAACATTAGGGTGATTCAATGATGACTCAATTTTCATTCTTAATAAAAATTAACTCTTTATAGTTTTGTTTAAAAAAGAAAAAAGCTGTTGATTGCACAAATACTGCTAAAAAATATAGTCATTAGATCAGTTCATTAGCCTTGGGTGTAAAAGTGTGCATGTACCTCCAGTTGTAGTGCTGCATCATGGGTTTGAGGTACCAGCCAGAAGAAAGAGGACTGAGTCCTTTACTGAAGCACTCATTATAAACAGCCCCAGTATAGATAGAGAACAACCCCATCAGAAGGATCAGATATCTCCCACCAAACAGCATACGCCAAATCTAAAAGAAAGTATACAATTCTGAAGTGCATTTAAGAAAGTGATACACGGATACACAGCTGTGCAAAGGTTTTGGATAATGATTATTTTTAAGAAATATTTTATTCCGAAAGAATGCTTTTGAACTGTATATTCATCAAAGAACTGCTGAAAAAAAATTCAGCAGCCCAAATGTTTTCAATATTAACATTAAAAGAAACCTCATTAGTGTTATTCTTCATCTTAGGATCTCTTTCTTCCAGAATCATCCACAGAGCAGCCAATGTCATGAGCAATCCATGCCCAACATCTCCAAACATCACCGCAAACAGGAAGGGAAAAGTAATGATGGTGTACACCGCTGAGAAGGGAACAAACACAAGACAATTACTTAAGACGGGTTTCCATATCTTGGGTAGGTTGTTTATCTCAAACTAAACTGACTTGTGCCTTCATTGTGACTGTGTGTGAAAGTTACCTGGGTTAACCTCTCTGTAACTGGCCACACCATAAGCATCCACGATGTTCTGGAAGCTAGACGTGAATGTGTTGGTGTTAAAGAGTGTTGGAGGAGATGTGGGTGCAGGAAGACGGTTGTAGAAGGAGTCCACGCTGCTGCCACTCTTTCTCTAAGAAACAGAAAGGACAAAAAACG
Source organism: Enteromius viviparus (assembly GCA_032353835.1). Taxonomy (NCBI): domain Eukaryota; kingdom Metazoa; phylum Chordata; class Actinopteri; order Cypriniformes; family Cyprinidae; genus Enteromius; species Enteromius viviparus. The sequence continues at coordinate 31,220 of JAUCNO010001512.1, forward strand.
ATTGCAAAATTCACTGCTGCGAATCCAGCTGTAAATGAGAATATAAGTAAATTGCTGCATTTATAGCCCTCACGCTCTACTTCTTCAATACTTGTAAATACTTGAATATTTCTTTGTAATGCATTTTGTGTGAAAGAGTCTTAGTCTTGTCTCACCGTTCCTTCTATTAGAGCGCTCTGGAGCAACTGCAGCTTGGCCACGGGGCACCAGGCCTCTGCGATGAGACACTTCTCTGTGACTGAAGGGCTACAGAGGTTGAGCACCATCTGTACAGCTTTACATTTCTGCACCCGTATCTTCCACTGCCCCATCTGACACACGCAGCGAGACAGCAGCTGCTGCATATACTGCTCCGTCTGAGAGAGCACCTGCATAAAGAGTATGGTTAAACACACTTAGTATTTCATTTTCTTCTTACTAAATATTCAGTGCACGATTCATACATGTACATTTGTTAATAATAATAATATATGCTACTGTTTGAAAGTTAGGGGTCTTTTGGGGAGACATACAAAGGCTGCATAATTAGTCTAAAATACAGTATAATGATAATACTGTGAAATATTTTTACAATTGAAAATAAATATTTTGTACACAGACAAGGCTTAAGCTAGTCCCGGACTAAATTGCATGTTTGAGATGTTTCAGATGAAAATATCTTGCTCTGACATATCTTAAAACATGTCCGTGTCATTGTTCTCTGTTAAGATGCACACCTGTAATATTTTCTTATGAGGCATTTTTGTAAAAGTTGCCTAAATATCTTAATTTAACTAATGCCTAGTCCTGGCTTAAGATAAACCCCGTTTGTGAAACCGGGCCTTAATGTTTCAAATGATAACCCAAAAGCTGTTTTAAGCATCCTTACTCTAGTCATGTGATCCTTCAGAAATCATTCTAATATGCTGATTTGCGGAATTTATTATTATCAAGGTTGAAAACAGTTGTGCTATTTTTTGTTGAAATCTTTTGTTGAAAAAAGCATTGAATATTGTGTACAGTTAACCTGAACTTTCACATTTGAACAATTTAAAGTGTCCTGGCTGAAAAACAAAACATAACTAAAACATAAAAACCCAAACTTTTGAATGATAGTATATAGTATATAAATTTTTTTCTCGTCACATATCTTGTCTCCTTTGGAAATACTTCAGATAGCAAAAGCAAAATGAGCTGCATATATTCTGTGTTCTAGTCATTCCTTAAAGAAGTACCACTTGTTATTTTTTGAATGAAAGCAATGAAATTCTTACAATTTTAAGTGACTATGCAGTGCCTAAAAACATGTTTTTTTCTCATTTCGAGGTGAGTGTGATTGTGTAATGAAGGGAACATTCCAGTCACCATTTCAATGTCTACTATCCTGCTTTCCAGCCCTTGAAGTACTGCTTCTCTCTCCTCCAGACCCTCTGGATACACAAAGGTATGTGTGTGGAAACTATAAAAAGACAGATATGTGATACCATGAAAGTGTATTACAGTAAGCTACACCCAAATTAAATTAAAGTAAGCTATAAAAGGTACCAATCACAGATCTTCTTCACTTTCTGTCCAATCTGCTCTCCCCAAAAAGAGATCACAAAGACAGTCCATTGAATCATCTCTCCCTGTGAGCAAGAAAAACTTGTGTAAATGGCCAATTTCATCCTCATGATTTTTGCGGTTCAGTTGATGTAACTCACAGTGTCTGGCACTTCCAGTCTTTCCTCCATCTCCCAGAAGTCTACAATGATGTAACCTCGACAGGCCCTCCACAGCAGCCTCTCGAATGCTGGAACCTTCCACGGATGGACCACGCCAGTGACAAAACTGTGCAGGAAAGACGACAATAGCATTGTTTACCACTGAAATATTTATATCATTACAACTAATATAACGAGACTTGCTGCCAAAAGATGCGGCCACATAATGTTGTGTGCGAATTTCAGTCATTTCTATACAACTGTGCGACTGCTAGTTTTGGTCGGAGCAAAAAAGTTTCCTATTTTATTCATTGCCTCTTGTCAACAGCCTGGAGATGTAGAAAGCACAGCTCACACAGAACTCCATTGGTCAGTGTGGTGAATTCAAATGGTAATTCAATGTTTGTTTGTTTCTTGCTTGCTTTAGAGTTGATGCCATATATGCTTTAATATGAGAGTACCTAATGATATTGATGTAGAGCCTAGATAAATGTGCATAAATTCTTAATGAGAAGGTTTAAAGGAGAAGAGGAGCTAAAAGAAGAAAACAGACGGATATCTGCCAATTAGACATGAGTCACAGGAACTGATAGATTTTATTGTTATTGATTGCTTCCTGTGAAACTTTATAACCACAAACTGAGCCTCAAACAAGAACAACCACAAAGGAATCTTCTACATCCTTCTTGAAGAACATCAACCTGCGGGAGAGTGAGTGCTTTATGGTTTAGGCTCGAATTGACTAGCTTTACCCTACCTGAATAATCATAGCGTTAAAGGTAGAAGATAAAAGAACACACAGAGTAACACTGCGACCCTTATGTGAAATTCCCAATTGCAAAAACTTCTATTAGAATGACCCACAACATGCTTAATGTGACCGCACCATAATATTTCCATTTCAGTTTCTCACTACACTTAAGAATAAAGGTTCTTTGATTGTATCGATGGTTCCAAGAAGAATCTTTTCACTGAGATTCAAAAGATACTTTAGAATGCAAAAAGGTTCTTTAGAATATTAAAATGTTTATCACACTCTCTTTTAGAGGGATATTGACCTCACCTCAAACGCATATCTTGCCTGCTGTCCAATAGTGGAGGAGGCACCTTGAGGAACATAATGAGAAGTATTAGTAGATATCTGAGAGACATGGAGGTAAGCATGCTAACAGCTGGATTTTTACCTGTGAAGTTGGTAGTAAAATGCTCTGCTTCAGGACCCCTCTGTACTGACTGAGCTGGGTCAGCTGGTTACACAGACTGTCTCTGTTCCTTGATACCTACAGACAAGCTGGGTCAAATTCACCACTTACACTACATCCTTTCTGAAACCTTAGATATTCATTCATCCTACTTCCCCTTTCTCCTCTCACCTCTCTGAGTTCTCTGGCCAGTCTCTCGCTCTCCTCCTCGATAGAGAGCAGCTCTCTAGGCTGTGGGGCTGATGGGATTGGTGTGGATGTAGGTAAAGGCCCTTTCAGAGGAGGATAGAGAGAACGGCTGATCTCTTGCTCCAGATACTCTGAGGAATGGAGGGAGAGAGGAAAACATGTTGAGAATGTGCACAACTGATGCATGAAGAGCGTCAGAGAATGACCAAAACAACTATATAATGCTTGCTGCAGCGGTAGCTGGTCATTGAAAGGTTGGATTTAGTGACTTACTGAAAGTTTTCTCCAGCTCCTCACATCTTCTCACTTCTGAAACAAACTTCCTTTGAAAGGCATTCACGTTTCGGTTCAGCTGAGAAGATTGGGAAGGGAAAAGAGCAAGACGGATTGTGAATATGATTGCACGATACGAGCCCAAACTTTTATCTTTAGTGAAAGATTATGTGTATCTTAAGTCAGATGCAATTAACTGTAGCCAATCAGGCTTTTAGCTCAGCATCAGGTCAATGTATCATGGGCTCTCCATCTTTAATTTAACTGAGCAAATTCAGCTTAATCTAACAGTAGGCATAAGCTTGGTCAATAAGAGTTTTAGATTTTTTAGATTTTTTTAAAGACTCTGTTTTTGTCGTTATTATTATTATTATTATTAAATACAAAAAAATAACTGTAATAGTGTATTAAACTCCAATATCATACTTTTTATTTGAACATGTTTCTATTTAAAATGTAGTTTATTCCTGTGATGACTGAGCTGAATTATTAGCAGTCATTACTCCAGTCTACATAATTACAATAAGTCTACATAATTACAATAAGCAGATTTTGCTTTTATTTATTACAGTTGCTGCTTAATATTATTGTAGACACATTATAACTGTGATACATTTTTCAAGATATTTTAATAAATAGAAAGTTTAAAAGAACAGCACTTAAAACTACGTAAAATTCTTGTCTATCACTTTTAATTGATATAATGTGCCCTGGCTGAATAAAGTATTCAAAAACAAAACAAAAAAAAAGCTGCTGAAAAGAAGTGTATTCATAAAACTCACGTCTCTGAATTCAACTAAGCCCAGTTCCCCAAGCTCACTGACGCAGTTGTAAGCTGAACCTGCCTGGAGGAAGAGCTGGACCAGACACATCTCCTCACTTCGGAAAAGACATCCCATGATAGCCTGAAATACAACGTGTTCAGAAAACAGACCTTAACAAAACAGTACAAAATGACATTACAAATGAAAGCAACTGAAACATGAGTACATCCTCCTATCACCTAAATTGAAGAACAAATGGAAATTGTGCTTATTTGTTGCATGTATTGGACTTAATAATGTTGTTTACAGAGTTCACAATGAAATGCATGCGTATATTTGTCTAATAGGATAGCTTGTGTTTGTCTAGTGATGATGCATGAGGGTTGTACACTGATCGGCTGCATGTGATAGTTGGTTGGTAATCTAATTGAGATTTCACAGGGGATTCACCCATGCTCATGTGATGAATAAAGTCATGAAAGAGCAACAGAATCTCAATTAATTAAACGCATCTGAGCTATTCTGATCGGTCACTTATAAATTGACAGAAATATGACATTATTTTTTGGGAATGCTTTTTAACACTACACTAAATACTATAAAAACGCTCATCAAGAATAGCACTGAAAGATAATTAAAACAGTTATAGGCTACATTAATAAACAATATGATTGCAAGAAAGGCACTTTATCGCATTTATCATAAAGGTACACAGAGACACATTAATTGTCTTTTAGCACAGTGCATAAAACAGCATATACAGTTATCATTTGTCATATTTAAGGGAATCATGGGAATTGATGGAGTCTGTCGGAGAGCTAATAACAGCGGCAGCTAGTGTCCCGTTACAGCACAAGTATGGCGTCGCACATAAACAAAACAGGACGAGCGCGCATAAATGGGACATTACTGTCAATTCAACAAACGAGATTCAGTTGCTTCTGAATCACTTAGCTTTATATTAGCCTTATGTGTTTCAGTGAGCTCTGTCTTATAAACTAATTCGATTCGAATGCGCATTAAACCGCAGATCTTACCGTGTGTGAGAGACAAAGGTGGGTAAATCCTATGTGGTCGCTGTGAAATAAAGAATTATCCACAGTTTGATCTCATGGTCGCTTGTATTTTGAAGCTGTGCGATGTAAACAGCAGATCTTCGAGCTCATGGCCTCTCATTACTACAGCTCCAGTCATGGCCATGTGATTCCAGCTCTGAATTAGAGCTGCTGCAGCACACAAGAGCTTCAAATAACACTCATTCAGTCCCTGAAGAGGATTAATCATGGTAGTTTAACGGGGAAAGTATTTATTTGACTATTTTATTGTGACAAAATAAATAGTGAAATGAATAGACTTGATAAATGTCAATGCAATCTCATCATTTATTACAATGTTATTATTTCCTATCTTTTTTATTGGCGTTTTATCAAGACAGCATGAAATACCATAAAACTGATCAACATGCAAATGCCTCATTTAGTACAATTTTGATAACATTAAGAGAAGATTATAACAAATAATATCTGCAATGGCAAATGTAAGCACAAATAGAAAACAAAAACATAATCCGTTTCGGTTTACATAATTATCTCTTTCGGCATTTGACACTGTATTTTTTTCCAGTTCTATTTTGTAAAAAGATATGGTAAATAACCAT
>JAUCNO010001512.1:51934-106310 GCA_032353835.1 Enteromius viviparus
CCACCCTATGTATGTGTATAATTTTTTTGTGTGTTTTATATTATTGTAGCCCTAACTGTACTTTGACCTTGTTTATTGAAGTTTAATAAAAATAAATAAATAATAGTAAAAAAAACTATAACAATGAAGTAGTAGCCTAAAGCTAAAATTATGGGAGCAAGGTGCTGTTTCAAAGTAAGTTGTAAAGTAAGACCACAAAATGCCATATTTAAATTTAACTTTAATAATAAAAATAATCATAAAACAATATTTATGTGTTTATATTGATTATTTATAAAGTATACAATTCACATTCAGCTGTACCGAAAATACAACAACACTTGGTACAAGAAAAACCACGTGTAGACTATATGAAGTGGATAGTGGACCTCTGTTTTAAATCCAGAGATGTCAGGGGATTAAGCAGGATGTCCTTCAGCTATGTTCTGAGAGAGAAAGAAATCCACTCTATTAGAAACTCATAGGCTACGTTGAATTTAATAATTTCAATGACTTGTTAATGAATTAGGCATTTAAAAATACCCACACATACATAATATATTTGTCTAGCTAAATATTTACCCCATAGCCTGTGAAGTTCCTCCTTTGACTATACAGTATAGCTGTAAAAGCAGAGGACATTCCTGTCTGGACCATACAGACCATGGAGATGGTTGTCTTCAATCCTTTGCTGAAATGCTAATTTAAAGAAAGAGTCCTTACTAAAGTATACAACTGTGAAAATAATAAATCTCTCACATATGAGGGATACCTACAGTGCCAAAATTTCCCGGATTGTGAGCAATGTCAGCATAGTACAGGATAAGTGCAATAACTGAGATGATAATAGATGCAGCAGAGACTGCCAAACAGACTGAGACCTAAAGACAAGTGCAAATGTAATTATTTTTTTCTTTTTGGTTGTTTATTTTGGATTTTCTGTTTTAGAGAATATGTAAGTTCAGACTCACTCCTTTCAAGCTGGCATATTTTTCCAATGCTATTGCAGCTGCACCTGAAATGACAAACTGTTTGGGAAAATAAAAGAAAAATATAAATTTCAGCAAAAGGTCCATTGTTGGGGGAAATACAATATACTGTACATTCCTTTAAATACTTTGCTATCACCTTAAACTTTTATATAACCATGTCAGAACGTATTAGAGTAATTTACCATAAGGCCACTCCACCATGGCACACCAAAGTTAAGTATCATTGTCCTCTCAGAGGAGAGCAGCGGAAGAGAATAGGAGATGATCAGCAACCCAATTACTATTTGTCCGACCTATGAGAGAAAAAAAAGAGGGGTGACTCAGCATCAAATTCAAGGACCGTTTTTAGCTTAAGGTGTGATGTTAAACTGTTTCTGATAGTAGGCCTATCTAAAACAAAATTGTTCTATAATCATTATGCATTGTTTAGCACTTCTTTCACATTTACACAATATGAGTAGTAGTGCTAAATTATAAATATAATCAATATTATACTAAAAATATTAAAAAACGTATACATTCTTATTTATAAGACTGTAACATCAGAACTGTTTTATATTTGTACTTTTAAATGTAGTTGTTCCTAATCAAATATAATTTAACATAACTATTAATGTTGGCTAATTAAATTATCTACTAGACAAAATTGTTATTTAAAATGTAAAAAAAAAAATATATATATATATATATATAAAGACGAGATGCAAGTTGCAAAGAAATGTAAATTTATTATTTGTGTTGGTATATTATATGGTTGATTTAGTAAAGTTAATTTATGAAATTATCAAGATACAGAATTGTGCTGTGAGAGAGCCCTTTAAAGCCATAACACGACTTTCACTCACCCCGAATACTTTGGGCTCCCCTTTCTCGATGCTGTCCCGCAGAGCTTTTTGTTTGTCTTGCAGTTTTTCCTCTACCTGAGTCGGGCTAGTGTTCACTGAGAGGTCCGTCGACACGGTCAAAGTCATCCTTCGATTGCAAGTGAGTTTAAACGCGACAATGAAAATCACTGCTGAGTAACGTCAGTAGCTACTTTCAAGAAGTATGCATCAGTGAGACAGGTTGACCTAAAAAAATATGCAAGTTATTTGTTGTCTACTGGCTGGACCTTCTCCGGTTGCTTGAATGAATCTCTAAGTGCGCAACAATTCCAAAAGAAAAGATGTGGGCTTCGGTTTTCTCTACAAAAACAGTTAGACCCACCCTTACGTTGTTATGCAGACATCACAAAGAAAAGGGGTCTGTCCATCCCCCTTCTCCCCATAGGAGATTTTATTAAGGGTCTACGAACACTTCATAAACAGCTCCTCTCATCTCAGCCACGAGCTTTCTAGGATTTACAGAAACGACATTCAAGGTGAGTCGGTCGTGCGTTATTTGAATGAAAATGACTTATTTATCAGTAACACATGGCATACATTCTAGCTGTAGCCTATTCAAGAGTTTTTTGGTGTTGCCTGAAACTAGTTTTATTAAGTGCATTTAAATTGTATAGTGGCTTGCAATGGTTATCGTGTGTATTTGTGGTAGTAGTCTTTACAACTTTAAAAACGCAATCTGGAGCTGTTTTGGACATCTGGTCAGTCCCGCCCACTTAAAGCAATGCATGTAGTGTACTGTTTTTTTCCCCGTACCCCTACCCCTAACCCTTTTCCTCTGCAGTGCTGTTGAGCAATCAGGATTGTATCAAGCTGTGCTGCTCTTCTCTCCAGACACATTTTCAGTATTATATCCGCCCACTTCCTCTCCTCACAAAGATGTTTTTCTTCACTAGCATCTGTATTCCGGCAAAACGTTCCGTTAATCCAAGGGGATAAGATCATGTTTCATAACGACTGATTTGGTCTGACTCTCTCGCTTTTACTGAGAAACAATCATAATTGTCAATATGGACTTTTAAATGTTTTTGTTTTTCAGTTGAGTTTTAGCTGGGTTTTCAAGATGTCAAGCAACCAGATGCCATCTGCTGACTCGGATGCTCCCAAATTCCATCGCCTGTTCAAGTTTTATGACCCTGAAATGGTGGCAGTAAGTGGATGTGAGGCAAATAATTTGACATTAAGGAAGAAAGATAATGGTAGTTTAGGATCTTACTGTAACAGTATTCTTTGAGATGTTGTTTGAATTTTTTCTCTGTCCATGTGTTTTCCCTCTCTAGCTTATGACAATATTATTAGGCTTGTTCCAGCTCCTTCTGACTATACCAACCTACAGCATCAGCCTTGATTTACATTTTTTGTATATTTGCCCCCTCTGTGTTGGTTCTGTGGTATGTATCATTTTTAAAACACAAAATAATAAGCCTTTGTACAATTGCATACTTTATCCTGACAATTGCTTAAATGTAAGATCTCTTCTAATTCTGAGGTTTTTTAATGTAGTCTGTCATTGCCGGATCATTCGGTATTGCATCTGAAAGAACTCCTAAAAGACAACTGGTAAATCCAAGTAACTAGAGCTTCTTATTGGTTCTGAATTGCTAAATTTTATTCTGACTTATTAGCAATTATCTGCTTTTTTCCCTGTTAAAAGTTAAAAAACTGTCTGATTTGGGGTCTTGCTGGCCTGGTGGGGACACTGATCGGACTTATTCTGTTTGGTTATGCTGCAAGTACCTCTCTGGACATCCCTCCCTGCTTACATGAATCCCATGGAGAGTACGCTTGTCCAGAAACGATCTTTCAAGTACGTTAAAAATTGTTGACTTATCCTGCCATTAACCTGTTACACAAGTGAATATTGGCTAAAGTTTAGTAATATATTGGCTAGACATATTATTGAATAACTTACTCTTTTTTTCAACATTAACTGATTAAATTTTTGTTTTTGTTTTTACAGAGTTTATACAAAGCCATCTCTGGGCAGCTGCTGTTTTATAATATTGCATCTCTGGTTATTCATTGTTTTCTATCATTTTCTGCATTTAAAGGACTGAGAATACATTGAGATTACATTTTCCATACGCCACACACTTCTCTTTTAGGCACAGATTTTTATGAGCATCTAATCTTGTATATTTTAATTAGTATTTGCCTCCAAATCATTATCACTGGCATTGATTTTCTGTCGTTGTTTTCTCTTCTTGTACTTAAAAATGTGAATTTACAATATTGTACAAACATTTTTGTGGAACTGGAGACAATAATAAATATACACTGTAAACATATAACCAACTATTACTGAAAAGGTACAGTACTGTGCAAAAGTCTTAGGCCATTAGTATTTAGAGTCTGACAACAGCCAGTGCTCCACACAGAGATCTGATCATCATCCAGTCTGTCTGGAATGACATGATGTAACAGAACAAACTGAGACAGACTCAATCCAGAAGAACTGTGGCAACATCTTCAAGATGCTTTAAAAAACCTACCTGGAAAGCTACCTGAAAAACTATGGGCAAGTGTACTTCTGTAACTATAGGCAAGTGTACCTCGGAACAGAAGCTGTTTTACATAAAGCTGTAATACCAAATATTTATTTGATTTAGTTAATAGACGTTAATAGATAAATTAAATTTATTGATGGCATTATTTTTTAATTAAATCAGCATTTTTTCACGTGTCTAAAACTTTGAACAGTACTGTAGCTTTGCAGGTTGTTTTTTTGAAGCATCTTGGAGACGTTGCCACAGTTCTTCTGGATTTAGTCTCAGTTTGTTCTGTTACTTCATGTCTTTCCAGACAGACTGGATGATGATCAGATCAGATCTCTGTGTAGAGCACTGGATGCTGTCAGACTCCTTGTGCAGAAAATAATCTCACTGCATTATACAATTAATGTTTGGAAATGTAAACTGATATTTCGCTACCGCAAAAGATAGAAATTATTGTATTTTATTTTTATGTTGGTGAAAATACTAGTGGCCTAAGACTTTTTTTTAGTACTGTAAGTTTTTACTTTTTTTAAAGTAAAAAAACAACTACAAAAAAGAATGTAGTGTCAAAGTTACAACCTTGATGGTATTTTTGACCACTTTGTTTCATTAGCAGTAAATCATTGCTAACGAACCGTTCAGCAAAACTATTACAATTACAAATTGCTGTGTCAAATGAAATAAATGTAGTCAAATGTGTAAAACAGTAATGAAAACACAGCTATAGAGTGCTAAAATAATGTATCTTTAGTGTTTGTATCTGTAAACGTGTAAGACCATCCTCTCTGAAATATACAATTTTTATATTTAAGAAAAAAAGTTTCTGTTTTGTTTCTGGTGAGATATTAGGACCAACCCTACTGCCATGTCACATATGGAATATTCCCGTCACATCGGGGTTTCCCTTTCAGTCAGCTGAACATGCGACGATACCATATAAGATCAAAGTTAGGGGGGCACTATGGCATTTTTACCAAAGGATGAAAAAGTATTTTCATTTTCTTAATTATAGTAAATGTATATAGTTATTTAAACAATACTCCAAAACTAAATACAATGTTCACGTCAATAAATATAATATGTGTTTTAGGGTGTTGTAAACACATCTCACTTCCCTAGAAAAAAACGGCAATGGTTTCATCCAAAGATGGCCGCGATATCTGTCAACCAGAAGTGAAACTTTCCCTTAAGAATAGGAATATACCCCGTCAATTAACCTTTATTTGGACTACCCTGCTCGAATTGACATCGATGCGGCTTTACCGGACACATATTATGATGTCTTTCTGAGTTGTTATTTCGCCCGACGCCGTTTTGTATTGAATAGCAACCCGCCTTGCTCAACTGCTCTCTTTTAAGTGAGCTAGCCGTCCTGCTAACCGCGGGGAGATTCCACTCTCCCGGAATCATTTCGGGAAAATAGTTCCACTTTGTCGCGCTAAAAACGCGCTACACCTGGTACTGTCACGTAAGTGAAGTGTTTCTGACAGGAAGCGGGTTTAACGCCGAAGACTTTGTCGGGCTCAGCGCTTCCGTCTATATCTCTACGTCACTCGCTTCCAATTAAGTTTGATGTTTTTCCATGAGCACTGTGCGGAGAGGACTTTGATTTGCTTGTACCTTGTAAGTATTGGCGGATTCTTTAAGAGATACCAAGTAGGTAGAGTTAATCTTAGCTTCATTAGCATAATTCCTAGCCATACTTTTAAGTAATCCAATGTGCTGTCTGAATGACTGCCATAGGTGATCCAGATACTGTATAGTACCAGATAGTAGTGGTTTGATATCCAGAATGACACATAACAAGTATAAACTGCTAGCCTACTTCAATTTAAAGGAATGGATTACCCAAAAATGAAAATCCTGATGTAATTTACTTGTCCTAGATAATTTGCACATGTGTTTAAACTTGCTGTTGCTCCTCAGCTGTCCTAGCAAATCAATGGAGAAGCTTCAGGACCTCAGCCAGCCCGAGTTGCAGGATTTGCTGGATAACTCGGAGCGGGTGGAGTCTATGGCACTGGAGTCTGATGAGGTAAGATGATTTTGAAGCTTTGTTGCGGATAGTTCTCCCAATAACTATATTTATTCACCCTCACATATTTACAAACTTATTCCTATGCCCTCTTCATGTGGAACACAAAGGGAGATGTTATGAAGGATGCTTATGCTGCTTGCTTTCATGCAGTTGAAGTAAACAATGTCCAAAAAAGACCTTTAAAAATTACTGTACACCCTTACAAGTGAAAGTTTTCTGTTGTCATTAGCGGTTCAGTAAAGAACCTTTAACCACCACAGAACCTTTTTGTTTTCTGCTGAAATTCTAAAACTTGCATCAGCTTTACCCACAAGGCCTTGCTGTCAAACTTACAGTGGCGCATCCTTAGGAGTCATATTTGAATACATAAATGAGATTTCAGAGATTTGGTGAAGGAGAAGTGTTAGTTATTGAATTAGTGAAGTAAATTTGTGTGGTGTGATTAAAGAGAGAGAGCCCCAAACGTCGTATTTTACTCGCCTTGAACGCAAGTGAAGATATTTTGAACAAAGCGTGTAACCAAACATTTGCTGGTAACCAGTGACCTCCCTGTTATAAAAAAAAGGGGAGGTTAATGACTACCAGGAATTGAATCTACTTTTGTATGAAACTCAGACTGATAACTTGAGTGTGTATTTTTTGGATTAACTAACCTTTATTTTATTGAGGCTATAAAATGGACCTTTACATGTGCTTGTGTTGCTGAAGAATTAAAATAAAAACATGAAACAGAAATGAACGCCTTAGCATCAGAACACACACATACTGTTAACGTATTAATCTGTTTAATTTGTAGAGAAATTAAAACAGGTCGCACGGCAACAATTACATGCAATCGCACCAATGCTCCCAAATATATTTTGAGGTCGCATAGAGGAAATTTCGGGAGCATATGCGACCAAAATGGTCGCAATGGCGAGCCCTGTGAAACAGAAATGAACGCCTCAGCATCAACAGCTATTACTATGTCCTGTCGGGGAGATGGAATGTCCTGGTGGACTTTATAATGTCTGTAGCGTTGTAGCTTTTATCATGTGTCATTGTTTTTCTGCAGATTCAGAACATTCAGTTGGAGAGGGAAATGGCTCTGGCTGCCAACCGCAGTCTTGCCGAGCAAAACCTAGACGTGAAGCCCCGACTGGAGACGGAGAGGGCACGACTGGTGGGAAAATATGCTGAGCTAGAGGAAATGAGGGAGAAATACAAACAACACTGTGCCATGAGAGGTAAGGGAATGGAGGATTTGATTTACATAAGTAAACGTTTCAGAAAGAATATAGGAATGAATTCTGGATAAATTGATGTAAATGAACCGGAAGAGAAAGTTTAGTTTGTAATGATGTGCTTTTGTATTATCTTGTTTAAAAAATAAAACATTTGGGATTATGATGAAGAAAAAAATATTATAAATGGCATTGCCCCTTTCAGATTTTATTGGAAAGGCTTTTTTTGTTTTGTCTTACTGTTTTTTTTTTTTTTTTTTAAATAATTATAAGTTTCCCTATTCTTTTTCTATTCAGCTGTAATGGAAATGTTTATATATTGTTATCATGTTGTTGTATATTGAATCTTAGGAAAAATAGGTTGTAAATATCGTAGGAAAATGTTTCCGTGTTACGTATGGAAAATAAGTGAATTGGAATATTTTAAAAGAGAAGGCCGCTTGAAAAATAGAATGAATTTTTTTTTATTAAAGATTCTATTATTAGCAATGCTTTTAGCTCAATAAAGTGAGATTAAAAAGACTTAACTTTTGTTCACACTAGTTCATGGCGCTTTAAGGCACACTGGAACCATTAACCTTTGATCAGACACTGGAATTCCGACTTGGGTTTCTAAATAGAGCTTGTTGTTCAGCCAGAAAATCTTCTGTATGTGCATACGTCTTATAGTGCTGTTCTATGAGCTTGTTTTGTTCTGGCTTTCATTCTCCTCCCCTTTTTTTGCATCTGTGACATTACATCACACAAAAGCTATGTGTCTGGTCTCTTTCTCCGTAGGCTCATTCTCCTTTCTTTCTCTGAGTCTATTCATTACTGCCGTTTCCTTTGTTAAAATCATCACGCGTTTCTAGTCAACTGATTTGTTTGCATAACCGTTCTCACTTTTCAGTTTCTTTCTCTATTGCAAGCCAGCCTATTTATGTATCAACTCTGTCCCACTTCTGTTTCTCTCTTTCTTTTTCCCTCTCTGCAGACAGCATCATGGGGCAGGTGTCTCCGGAGGGGCTGTTGTCTCGTCTGCAGATAGAGGGCGCCAACACAGAGGAAGAATCAGAGGTGAGCTACAGTATCTAGGCCTTTATAATCACCTATTTTTCTTTTTTTTTAATATTGGTATTTTCACTGTTTGTGAAATTGCCAGGTTTGTCTATTAATTGTGGATAAAAGAAAGATGATTGTTTGAAAAACAAAAGATGTAAGCAGTTATTTTTTACACCACTCCATATATTAACGTTTTAAGTTTACATTAAACTTATATTTAGTATATATAATTTTATATATAATAATTAATTTTTAACATCAACAGACATTTATATATTATGTGCTCTGTATAGACTGTATGTAATCACTTTATAAATGATAAAATCCTGCACATTTAAATGATGAAAGTCAAGAAGTCTTGATGTATTGTTTATTTTCATAAACATAAGCATTCAGAAGTTCAGAATACCAGGACATTTCTCCTCACTTTATTTGTACACTTTCAAGGTTTACAAAATGTTCAGTATTTCAAAATACTATTTAAATAACAGTTTAACATGAGTGTATGTAAATAAATTGGATCTGAATAAAATAAGAAACTATAAAAATAAAAAATATATATTTTAATTTTCAATTAAATTTTCAATGTAATCCTTCTGTTCAACAGTGTAGCATTTAGTTTAATTGAATCTAATCAAAATAGTAATTTAGTAATAATATAAATTATTGCATGTAAAAGTAATCCAATTATGAATTAGATGATGATGATGATGATGATGATGATGATGATGATGATGTAATATTTTAAAATGACTTCTTTACCTGTCCTGGTAAAGCCGTCAAGTAGTCTAAGCAGTTATTACTCGCTAGTCTACTAAGAAAATCTTTTTATGTAATTCTTAAAAGGATTCTTTGAACAGAGACATAATGCATGAAAAAAAAAGTACATTTTATTTTATTTTTTGCAAATGGAATGCTTTGCAAAACAGAATATGATTTTGAAATTCTAAGGTGAATAAAAGTGACAATTTGTTTAAAAAATGCTCTTAGTGTTTGCAAACGTTTGAATGGTGGTGTATATGTATTTGAAGGCTTATGAGCTACTGATTTCCTAAGCATTATATAATATTATCATACAACATTTATGGTGTAACCAACCCCACAGGATTTGTAATTCGCTCCGTCTCTTTCCCTCAGGTTTTAGCAGACGAGTTTCTGGAAGGTTCGATATCGCTGGACTCCTTCCTCGAACGCTTCCTTTCCCTCCGCTCTCTTGCTCACTTGAGACGAGTGCGCATCGAAAAGCTGCAAGAAATTCTCAGCCAAAAAAATAAAGGGGTAGGAGCGGCCGCAGTGACATCACAAACCGGTGCCAATCAGGATGCTGGATCATCATCGCAGTGGCAACAACCGCAGCCTCAACAGCAGCAGAGCTCCAAAATCAATGCACCCACCACTTCTGCTCTGCCCTACACCCCCTATCCCGTTGCTCCCCCCACCGCTTCCACAGCGGGCAGCACTAACCCTAGCACAGCGTTTCAGCCCTACCCCAGCCAGGGTGCCCCCTTCCCTCCGTCGACAGGCTACACAGCTCCCAGGCCTGCGTTCGGGCCCCCCAATTGCCCGTACCCCATTCAACCTCCATTTCCTCCCCCACCGTTTGGGCAGTTTGGTTCCACGCCCGCGTCGTACCCCAGTCCATACCAGTATGGAGGGTACAACTACCCCACAGGCCCCCATGGCCCATCAACCCAATCCCCCACAGCCAGACCTCTTTATAGGCCCGGTTTTGGGGTACCACAACCGTACTCCTGAGCCACTCTGTGTGTGTCTGTCTTTCTCTTTTTCTCATAATCCTTCCTCTCGTCTCTCTCCCGCCTTTCTCCACCTGCTCAGCCTTTTCCTCACCTTCAGATTTGTGGTTTGCGTACCCATGTCACATCCTGTTCCTGTCTGAGGCTTATAAAGACACTTGAGATGGAGCGTGTGCTTGTTTGCTTGTTTCCCCCCTCAAACTTCAGTCAGAGACTCTATACGGGCCGCCCAGTTTCAACGGCTCAGCTCCTCTCCATTTAAAAGCATGTTATCAGTTTATAAATCTGATTTATTATTTTCAATGACAAAAGTTTTTTTTTTGATGACACTGTGTTACAGCTCAGCCTCATTTGCCTGGGTTTTTCCCAATCATTCTGTCAGAATTCTACTGAGACAAATACGCCACACTACATGGTTAGCGTTAGGCTAATCTCTTGTTGACAACGTCAAAACAGAAAGCACAGCACCATTTTCCACTCCATCACAGATGAAAACTCCTTAAAAAAAAAAAAAAAGCAAGCGTATTCTTTATCATATATAAATTTAGACAACTTCCACGTGTGCAGATTTGGGTGCGGTGCGTCCTGTTATGAATGCTTAGTGTACCAATGCGATCACTCCAAACCTTCTCTATACCTCTTTTGCTCCCTCTTTTTTTTTCTTTTCTTTCACACCCTTCCACTTCATTTATTCAGTACACCGCTTGACAATGATTGGAAGGCATAGACTTTTACAGCAAATTCTCTAGTGGGATGGTGTATTCAACAAAGGGAAACCGACATATTAAAGGGAAACCAGAAAACAAGGGATGTTATTATAGACATATCTATCTGCTATAGCACAGGTTTTGGTGGGGCGGTTAACCAATAAAATGCTTTATTTTGTGGTTTGATTTGAGTCCACCTTCAGATTCTGCCACGTGAATGTTCTCACTAGCCCACAACTGTAGGCCTATCCATTCAAACGGCCTGTGCATGTCATTATGTGGTGTTATGTAGATCCGTAAAAGCCCCACCTATTTGAGGTCTCTTCGTCGGACAACCGGAGGGCCACGTGATTCACACTAGCACTCCACACTAACCGCCCGAACTCTTTGGCAACAGGAGCTGGGAGCGGGGCCTTCGAAACGGTCAGCTTTAGAATAGGCGTGTGGGGTCTCTTTTTATTTTTGTACTTTAAAGCAATTCAAAACCAGAGGCGTCCTCAATCAAGCCTCGGGTGGCTTTATCTAATTCATGAACTCAGTAATTAAGACTCAGGTTTGTAGCAAAACCCCCACGTTTAGGTTCCCTCCCCAGCACCTGGAGCGAGGGAGAGGGGTGACACGACACGAGGATAATAGGAAATCAAAATTTTATTAGCACATTGATTTGCAGCATTAGAGGAAAATAAAATCTGTTGCATTGGTTGTGATGACTGTAGCCTGTTAAAAGTGTATTTTTATTTTTATTGTCTTTTTTTCGGGTGTGAATATTAAACACTGAAGTTGATCTACGATTTCTGTGTTGAGTGGAATAACTGACTCTTTGTGTTTGTGTGTGTGTGTGAATTAAATGTTTTTATTCCACGTTGATCAAAGGTCACTCTAAAAACTGCTGGGTTAAAAACAACCCTATTTTGGTTGTTTTAACCCAGTAAGTTGAGTTATATATTTGACCCGGCATGCTGTGTTGCTTTTATTTATGGTTTAAAATGACCAAACTGAGCTAGGCATTAAACCTACAAAACTTGTTCACTTTAAAATAACTTTTACACACAAAGAATGACTATAAAATATTTATTAAAAAACAGTCATGAATGTTAAAAGAACGAAATGCAGAAAAGTATGGCATTAACAGTTACAGTACATAGTTTATAAATAAAGCACTGAACATTTGTTAAATATAACTTAAGACCAAATTTAACTTGGTCAATTTTATATATTGTATAAAAATCACTTTTATGCCAATAATATTAAAGTTAGGTTCTTTACAGATTATTCTGGCATGACAGTACACAAATAAACAACTGTGTTGTTTGTAACACTGATATAACATTTAACAGAAGCGTATGTGTGAAAGATCGTGAGCATGTGCATGAATGACCGTAAACTTCATTTCTACTAAACAACACAGAAATTATACAGTTTGTTTCATAGTCCATGAATACTGATCATGCATCACTGCCAATTTTTATGATCTCTTTAGCCCTATCACCACGTGACATCTTTTACATTATCCAGGGCATTGTCCTCCTTTAAAACCACTGTTGCATCAGTTCGGAGTAAAAGTCATTCTCCTCTTTGACCACCTTTCTTCCCAGTCACTGCCTGTTTTTCATCTGTGGCCTAAAAAGAGAAAAACACTTGAAAAAATAAAACATTTAATTAAAATCTATCCATTTTCAGACAGAGGTGCATCACATCAGTAAGGATAGGTATAGTCTGTTTTATAATTTAACCACTTTGTGTAATTGTTAAATGTCTCTGTCTACCACAGCGCTCAAGAATACTATAATGGCAGCAGTACTGTGAGGGCATGTGATATTGTTTAAATAAATGTATTGCTTTAAAAGATGACGAAAAAAATATTCCTTTTCCCTGTGACTAAGATGAGATAAAACTACATCTGATAAGAAAAACTATAACAAAATGCATGCCTTGTCTTCAACAAGACGAGACAGAACTTAACTGTTAACTGTCCTCTTTCAAAACATGCATCCCTGTCATTGGCTTGCAATCTGATGAGCGGCGGTTGCATCTAGTCTTAGTATGGCAGCCACAGTGGACAGAGACAACCAAAACTGACTCAAAGTTGACAAAAATGCGTCATCTTAAGAAAAAGATTAAATCAAAATTAACACTTTTTCAGAAAGCTACTTCTTTACTAAAAAATGACATTCTCACAAATTTCTGTGTACGTGGAGGGCTGCTCTTTCAAAGGATTAGTTGATCAAAAAATTTAAATGGGTTACAAAAATGTAAGAGAAAATGTAAAAAATCTGATGAATGTTTTTGATGCACTTCAAATGTTGAACCTATATCTTTATCTTATCGTTATCATGCTTGGTGTGAACAGGCCTTAGCCTAAGCCAGAATTAGGCCATAGTTCAGTTAGGACACTTAAGTCATTTTTATAAACGCCAAAAAATCAGTGTGCGTCTTAAGACAAAAACAAAGGCACTGACATGTTTTAAGATCAGATTTACGTTTAGTCTAGGACTAGACTTAAGCCTTGTCTGTGAAACCGGGGGTTAGTTTTGTGTCCAAATGGGTGGAAAATAGTATTTTACTTGTTTTATGCAAAATGCAGTTAATTTATTTTTTTTGCGTCTGAAAACAAGACAAAAATCCTAAGCAAGACGATAATTTTTTTTTGCTGTGTGTATATGTGTTTCCTTTTACAGTATAATCCCAATGTTTCTACAAATTTACAAGAAGAGCAGTGGTAGTTCAGCTCATTGACTCACTGTTTGAATTCCGTTCATATTGAATCATAGACGAGAGTTTCAAGAGGGTGTTGGGGGAATTTTTTGTGTACAGGTATAAAACCCAGTCTTTACGGGTCTCTCTCCGACTGTACGATATGGTAAACCAACCCCGGCGACACCTGAGAGAAATCGAGAGAGTGAGGGAGGGAAAGAGGCGGCTGGGAAAGATTGAATGAAAAGAAGATATGAGTAACAGTGAAATGAAAGGATAGATGTGGATATCGGTGGTTTTGTAATTTTTGCCGTAGTTGATTCCTGTGAGCACGATTAATCATCTTTGGGTAACTTGCGAGAGTGTTTTCAGTGTGTGCCGTACACCACAAGAGGCTCAGTTCCTGTACGTAAAGACAACGATTTTGAATATGCAGATTTTTGCCGCTCTATTGTTTACTTCAAAGCATCAGTATTAGATCAGTTTCACCAATTTCTAGCAGCTTTTCACCAAATTTACCACCAACCTTTATTTTCCACTTTTATTGGTACATTACATTTTTCAATTACATTTAATTTTACATTTAATACAAAGTAAGACAATGTCACACCACTTAGTATACTTTTCTCCTCCCACTTACCAACACTCACTTTTTTTTTCAAGCTTTTCTTCATTTTTTTTGTATGCAGCTCTCTTTGAAGTGAGGAAGCAGTGCAACGTGCAATCAAACAACGCTCGAGATTAAAAGACACGCTCTATATGGAGAGACAGAGGATGAAGGCGGGGAAATAAAGACTGTAGCTCCACACCTCTGCTTATTTCCTTTCACTTAACTTTTCTTGTCACTTGCTCCACACTTTTGTTCTTGTCAGTCACAGGCAAGGTAAGATCTGATAATATATTGTTAAAAAGCTGGTTAGAAGTTGTGGTGTTTCATTGATGTTTGACATTCTTTGAAGAAGAACATCTTCAAACACCGCTGAAGCAGAGATGTGAAGATGGCTGTCAGTTACACACCAGACACAATGTAGCATTTCTAAAATAACAGTGTTAATAACTTAACCAAAGCAAGTCCAGTTTGTACTGACAAATATATTACTGTATGTCACTGTAGTGAATGATTTGTTCTTACTGTGTTCAAGTCACGGTACGACTGGTCTTTGGCGTTGTGTTAACTAAATAAAAAAGTGCAGGTCAAATATTTTAATATAGTCATGGTTGCATACTTTATTTGAAACACTGAAAAGTTAGAGGACAGCAAAATGAAACATTCTATTTGAGTTGAGTCCCAAGTAAATAAACAAAAGTAGTGTTGTTATGTACCAGAGGTCATTCATTTGACCTTTGGGCCTGTTATATTTTTAAGTGCATATAATCTCTTTGTTTAGTCAAATGAAGTTAAATTTGACTTGAAATGTTTGGCAAATTTTTTGGCAGATGGAAAACTCTTTGCTGATGACTGTTACGGCGCTCCTGCTCCTTGGATTTCGTAAGTAAATTGTTTGCTTTTTAAATATACTACATTGTTGCATTTGTTTAGTATGATTATATGCATACATGATCTGCTCTGCACCTGAAACTTTACCACTTGATGAAAATATCTGTTGTGAGCAGATGTACGGTTACATTTTATCTGTCTGATCTAAAATTTCTCTATAAGACAAAACATGACCAAGGAACAATAGAACACAGCTAGAATTTATTCAGATGCATTCAGTCACAGTATTGTATGTTAAATAGAAGAACCTTTATAATGCAAAACATTGTGTTTTGCATTATAAATTAAGAGCGATAAGGAATACCATCATATATAGAAAACCACAACTTTAGGGTGTGCAAGAATGCATTACAAAACAAGTGCAATTGTCAATTAAGTATGGCATGTGCTTGTATAGTTTGTTGTTGTGAATTGTTCTAATTCTTAGTTTTAGCTCCCTTTACTACAAACCGATGTCAGAACAGATTTTTGACGATTGTTGCAAGCTATCCATCTAATATGGTGAATTTATCACCGGGTCAACTTCACAATAACTTTTTTTATATTTCTTTATTATTCATAAAATCTAGTTAAAGTCTTTAACAGATGCACATTGCAATAAGGCAACAGACCCAGTTAAAATTTGCTGTTTGCATGTACTGTACAATGGTTTTATTATGTTATGCCTTGTAAAGATTAAGACATGGTTTTTTTAACTTACCTTTTCTTTGGAAAATGATACCGCATACTGTTAAAGAGGGAATGCAATTTTTAATTTCCAGTCCACAGTTTGTAAGTCAGATCTTTTTAAAATGTAATACACATAATTGGACCATTTGAGTTTTGGAAAATCAGAAATCGTAAACAAACCGCCCGAAACTATTATCAAAGGAACAGGTGTGAACTACATATGATTTTAGACAATCTAACATATTTAACCCCAGCGCGAATGAATGAGCTTTTAATATATTTGTGTTTCCATGAGAAATAAAATAGTATCCATAAAATAAAAGTAATTGGTTTAACAACACTTTCTTAAATATTAATCAGGGAAAATCCTATAAATGCACACATTATGCAAAATGTACGTTGACAAAATTTGCTGTTGTGCATAAATATAGATATTGTACATTACAATTCTAATTTTCAAATAATAGTTATATATATATATATATTCTGTGTATGTAATTTTATATATATATATATATATATATATATATATAAAACATCATATGAGTTTTAAGCTTTTGAAGCTTTTTGAAGCTTTTCCGCCCAACTTTTACTCAAACGTATGTATAATTTTGTGTTTAGTAATTCAAATTATAGATATGTAAAGGCCGTCCATCTGTTTGCAAAGTGCAATCATGCAATCAAATGCGCAAAATGTGTCTTCGAGCACTGTGCAAAAATGCAAGAGTGTAATGAGTGCAAATGATTCAGCTATCTGCTTTCTGACCTCACTAACAGCGTTTTATGATTGAATAATGTGGTGCATATCATGCCATATTTTACATAGGAAATATTGCATGAAGATGTGGAGTTCTTATAAGAAATAAAATATTGAGATGTGACAGTACTGGTGACAAAAATATAATAAAGGAGCTGAAGCGATGTCTATATGTTAGTTGCTGCATACTGCCTTTAACAGTTTGTTGCTGCAATTCTCGTTTCATTTACATTTGATGCTTGATATGTTTCAAATTCCTGCACATTTCATGTGGAGAAAATTGATTGTGAGGTTCCAACATTGTCATGAAAGTAAATGATTTCTACATGCTTTTTACCTTTACAGAAGGAATCTCATCTCAGACCCCGGACAACAACACCACAAGCCCCTCGCCCACACCACTCACTAATGCCACGGCATCCACTACAATACAGGTCACATGTCCAAAAAACATCCAGACTGTTGAAAAGCATTTACTGCTTCGATTGAAGGTACAATTGAAGAAAGGGAGTTCATGTGAGGGTCAGGTGAATCTGCGCTACCCTAATGAGACTACAGAACCGTTGTGCTTTGGCAATTACTTTTCACGCAACTGGTGGGATGAAGTGTGCAAGGAAATGAGATGTGGACCCTTTGATTCCTTTAAGACCATTTCTACAGTGTATAAAGGTCTTTCCCTCACAAGGAATATGGAATTTGAGTATCGTGACTGTTTGGGCCTGATGATGACTTGCCAAGGTATGTGTGCGTGTAAATATTACTTTGTTATATGACTTTGGATAAATTTGTGTGCTTTTTTTAGTGGCAACATAATTAGACTGTAAATCTATTTCATATACTGTACATTGTATTATTTCCTTTCCACATCAGATCCTCTAGGAAAAGAGTTGGCTGCTTATAAAGCCGCAACTGGCATATTCATTTTCTTGATCTTGGGTGTGATTCTGGCTCAGTTCGGTCGGCCTACCTACAAAGCCATCCGCAAAAGATGTGAGTCAGTCAAGTCAATCAGCATGTTTTTAATTTCATACAATGCTTATGAATTCAAGCACATGGCAACAATCAAAATGTCTATGTTGTTTGCTTGGCATCCAAAACTAAAGATGCTAAATTAAGAAGAAATATTTCAGATTCTGCACTTTTTCTAGTTCGTAATCAAATATAAGCTAATTATAATGTGGACTTTTTGCAGATAATTTGATGTCCTTCTTTCATTAAAGCACAAGAGTTCATGCTGTAAACTAAAACCACCATCAAATTCATTGTTCATTTTCAATTTAGTCTGTCACTCTAATTATTTAGCTAGTGCTCTCATGTGTTTACGTCTCACTTGTGTAATGTCACTTGTATAATCAGTATTTCGACTTTGTATAAAAAGCACTTCTTTTTTTTATCCAAAATTAAATACTCTTTTCACCTGGTAAAATTGCAGTTTCACAAAAACGTCAGAATCGCTGGGTCGGCCCAACTCAGAGCGGTGAGTCATCATCATCACCACACATTAACACATTCATCACTGGCTGCTCTGAAAAGATTCAGCATTTTATCTTTCTTTTTAAAGTGTGCTATCACAGAGGACAAGGACCCCCAAACAAAAACACAGAGAAGAGACAGTCCTTTCCTGGTGAGTAATATCCCTTATTCTCTCTATCCTGACCGCTCTGCGCTCTCTCTATTAATCTCTCACTCGCGCTCATTTGCTTTGTGCTCAATTACATAATGATGAATTAAGTGCTCTGATGTATTGGACGTTTCACTCAAACTGCTCAGCTCATCAGATGTGCGTGCGTTTTTGGTTGTGAGATCTATTTAAAAATGTAAGATTAAGCTATTATCTAACATAAAATCAACTTAGCATGAAAGTATCTAAATCATCATCAGTTATCAATTTGAACATTCTTGACTATATTCAACAATTATGATCATGCAATAACGTCATTTAAAAAAAAAAAAAAACTATATTCATTTAGGTCAATGAGTTAATTTTTTTTAAATGTATGTACATTTTTTTTTGCTTGAGACAATTTTGCACCTCGTACTTTGTGATATAGGGATGCATTTAGGCTAATTTGGAATTACGTATTTCTATTGCTACCTATTTCTATTGATTTATCTTTTTTATGTTTATTTAATATTAAATGCAAATAAAATAAAAAAGTCAAATATTTTGTTTTAGGTAACAATTTTGCAGAAATTGGAAACCATATACACTGAATAGAAAGTAAAACAGCTCGGGCAATATTTGCTTCTGTACATATTTAATCTGTCCCTGAGGTTGATGAATTCTGACCACTTGATTAAAGATTTTTTTAATTTTTAAAGGTTTTAACTGGTTTTACTGGTTTTACTGATATATCTATCGTTCACCTGACCTACATTTGTCACCAATTTTACCCAATGTTCAGGACCACGAAACCAGTCATATTGTCAGTTTTTCGATTTCTACATCATCTGAAAGCAGCTGATTTTCATTGATGTATGGTTTGTTAGAACACAACATTATTTGATCAAGATACAACTATTTAAAAATCTGGAATTTGAGGATGCAAACAGTCTAAATACTGAGAAAATCACCTTTCAAATTGTCCAAATGAAGTTCTAAACAATGCATATTACTAATGAAAAATTAGGTTTTAATATATTTACTGTAGGAAATTTGCTAAATATCTTCTTGGAACATGATTTTTACTAAATATCCAAATGATTTTTGGCATCAAATAATAGATGTATGTATATTTGGCTACTGCTTTAAAAACACCCCATCAACTTAAGATGGTCCAGGGTCACATTTCTGGTCTTAAGAAATAATGCAAGTTAGTGCGCATTAAACTAGATAATGCTGTGAGTGTAACTTAAAAAAAAAAAAGTGTAATACAACAGATGTTTGCAATTCTTAATATAATCAAGCAACTGAGCAAGTATGTTAATTAAATGTTTGATCTTATTCACTTTTGTGTGTCTTGCCTCTCTGTGAAAAGTGGCATGCGTGGACTTGTACCCATTCTTATCTGTCTGTGTTGTCAGGTTTGGAGAGACTGACGGTAAACCAGAGCAGAGAGCCCTCGTCCAACAGAAACAGTGACTATGACTCATACAGCTGAAAGCCTGTCCTCACAAAAGACTTACTGACCCTTAGCACAACGCTCTCGTCATCTACAGTCAGCAGACTTACCTTGCACGGCCTCAGCTGATTTGAGCTGTCGATTGGCAAGTCAAGAAAGTTGTAAATATCACTGAAAAGTATAGCTGAGAAATCTATTTAGGATCAAAATAATTATTATAATAATTTAGTCTCAACATAAGCACAACAGTGCTTACTTTGTATAGCGTAGCTGGCTTCTTTTTTACTCATTATTCATTTTATAATGCTTTGTAATGACTTGTTTTTGCTGTGTTTGTTTTTTGGGATTGTTTTTAACTCGGCAGAAACAATTTTGGATTTTGTTTATGTCCTGAAAGATGATGGCTTTTTAAAAAATGTTTATTTATGTGATTAAAGTGATTGATTTTTGAGTTGGAATATGAATAATTTTTAAATAAACTAAAAAGACAATCATTTTGATTTTTTACGACTTTTGACTTGGGGAGCAGAATCAGAAGTAAATTAGTATCAATCCTAAATACTGTGCATAAGCATGGTTATGTTGGCGCTTAGATGAGAAATTTGATGAGAAATGTCTTCTAAGGTGGCATGGAAGTGAAGTCAAGGTTGGGAGAGGGAATGTGGTGTTAATGCAGAATTTTGCAGCAATGTGGTTTCCTGTCGTAATTCTATTAACTTCCTGTTTGTGTTATTTCTGTCGCTCATGCTCTAAATATACAGTAGACTCAATGTGCTCATTCTTTTTGGTTGGTTTCTTTGTCTTTCTTTCTTTCCTTCCTTCCATTTTTCCTTTTAATATTTTCTCCTCTCTCTCTTTCTCTCTCTCTCTCTCTCTCTCTGACCCAGTTGATTTTTTAATACTGCACTCATAGAGGGTTTAATATCACAACAGCTTAAAATCTTATGTCTCGTCCGACTGATGTTAGCTAGTAAAACTCTCTTTTTAAGTGCACCATTGAGTGTGACTTGATGCTTGGTGGGTTTCTGCCTAAACCTTTCTACATCTCTCCGTGTATTTTCATGCACGGCAGTTCAAGATGCTTGCTTCAGTTCTGTTCATTTTTTTATTGTTATGTGGCTTTGTCTTTGCAGCTGCTTTAGTCTCTCTTCATATTTGAGAACAAATATACAGGCGAGAGAACAAAGCAACAGCGGGTTTCGGGGGAGACTGGGTGTATGGTGGGTGGATAAATGTTGCCTCCTCCTCATCCTCAGGTCAGAGTGAAGGATTAAATCTGTAATTTAAATGAGATTCTAGCAGAGAACAATGACAGATGACAACAGATTACATGCACAGATTAACAGAGAGACCACACTGGATCAAATATCTAGTGCATCCGTCCGTCATTTCTGACAAAACACTTGTGACACTGAAATCAAACCTACTTGTTACCTGTATACAGTCTGCTTTCATGTAAATATTCAGAAACAAAATCAGGTTTTGCTTTATTATGTTAACAGCTCAATCAATTGAGAAAAAAAAGCACCCCACCAAAAAAAAAAAAAGAAAGAAAAAAAATAGTTGATGCTCTTTTTTTTTCCATATATGATAAAATACTGAGGGAATGAATGATGCTTTAAAAAGTGATATATAATATATAAATATAGGATATTTGTTGATTTTTCAAGATATGACTAAGAGAGAAGTAATGAAAAAGATAAGAAATGGGGATAAGGTGGCGTGAAAGAGTCCATATAATATATTGAGATTTTACATCTTCAGATATTCTCAGTGGTCAAGAAAGCAGAGAAAGATTAGATGAAACAGAGACAGTGGTGTGATTAAATACTTTTATTTTTTTCAGATGCATAATGTCCTCATTCTTGCTAATAGGATTTTGCCCTTAATACCAGCGTCTGCAGCATTTCTCCCTCATGTACTACTAATCATTAAAGCCGCTGAAATTAAACATTAAAAGCAATGAGATCCCATTACTTTAATGTATGTGCAGAAACCTGTCCATTTGTGACAATGTAAATTCTGCATGTTTTATCAAAGTAAACAGAAAGATGGAGAACCCAGGGAGAGAGAGAGAGAGAGAGATTAAGATGAGATAGGAAGTGGGTTTCAAGATTTACCAGGAGTTTCTTGGAAGGACGTCAGTATCTTTGGCCAGACAGGATATCCAAGAAATAAAGAGAAAAAAAAGGGGGAGGGGGAGATCTGAGGGAAAGAGTAAGAGAGAGGATTATTTACCATTTTAAATGAATAAATCCGTATTGTGTGAATCCAGCACACCAGCCAAAGAGAGACAGAGAGAGTGACAGACCGAAATACTGCAGAGCTACAAATGACAAAAAAAAAAGAAACCACACATGAAAATAAGGAAAGCAGAATTTTAAAATAATTTGGAAACCTTTGAAATACCTATATTTGGAGTATTTTTATAATTGCAAAACTAGGAAAAAACTTTGACAGAACCTGACAGAAGATGGATTGATGAAACTCCCGCATCAGGCTGATGATGTTTGTGAGAGAAGAGTGATATCTTACTTTCAGTTTTGCATATCTGAAAGGACCGTTGAGGCAAGTACAAACGTTTTGGAAATGTTATAGTTTCATATCATTTATTTCATTTATATTAGCTTTTTTCTAAATCAGATTTTTTGTGAAATCAAATTAACAACACTTTCCCCCAGTTTCACAGACAAGGCTTAAGCTAGTCCCAGACTAAATTGCATGTTTGAGCTGTCTCAGATGAAAATATCTTGCTCTGACATATCTTAAAACATGTCCGTGTCATTGTTCTGTGTTAAGATGCACTCCAGTAATATTTTCTTATGAGGCATTTTTGTAAAAGTTGCTTAAATATTATAATTTAACCATAGCTTTGTCCTGGTTTAAGCTAAGCCCCGTTTGTGAAACTGGGCCTTTTTGTATAAAATTTGCATAAAATGTAACATTTGGAATATTTTGCATTTTTATGCTTATTGTAATATATAATATAGAAAGGAATAGTTTATCCAAAAATGAAAATTTACTGGAAATATAATCCACCTCGTTTCAAGATGTTGCTGAGTTTCTTCATCTGAGCAATGAAGCATTACAGCACTACCTTACCAATCTCTGCAGTGAATAAGTGTCGTCAGAATGAGAGTCAAAAATGCTAATAAAAACATCACAATATGCAACAAGCATTCCACACAACAGCAGTCTGTCAATTAACGTCTCTGTTCGTTTGTTGCACTTTGTTTGTAAGAATCCCCAAATCCCATTTTCCCAACTGTTTTAACTTTAAAATGTTGCGTTCTGATAAATGAATCCTCAATCGCAGAAAAATCCACAGATCAAAGTCTATTCTCGAGTGTAAACAGTTGTAAATAAATTTGTCATTGGATTTTGATATGAGAGTAGAACAGTGGATGGACTTTTCCACTGGAGGAAGCATTACTGTGGATTAAAGACTTAAGGACTTTGGCCAAAAGCAATGGTTTAAAGTTAAAATGCCTTGATGATGGATTTGTTTCTTGCAAAAAGGCAGCTTTTCACTTCCTAAGACATTCACTGATGTACTGGAGCCATGTGGATTGTTTGTGTAGCCTATTATTGTGATGCTTTTTTTCCACCTGTTCGAACTCTCATTCTGGTGGCACCCATTCACTGCAGAGCATCCTTTGAGCAAGTGAAGTCAAATTTCTCCAAATCTGTTATGATGAAGAAACTCATTTACATCTTGGATGGCCTGGGGGTGAGTGAATTTTCAACAGATTTCCTTTTTTCCAGCGAAGTATTCTTTTAATAAATTTGCTTTAATAGATTAATTTAATGACAATAAAATTCATACTGAATCAAAGACGAATTTATTGTTATAGGGTGTTATGGACGTGCTGACTCTTTCTGGACTCAAATGGAAGTCTTCTACTATGAGACTGGTAACCCTTCACTTATTCATAGTCCTCAGTAAGTCCGACTTTTTTTACAGTCTTCCCAAAACACAGCATAAACACTTAAATTGCCCCTATTATGGGTAATGAATGGCTCATATTTTAGTAGTTTTAATAGTTTTATGTGTCCTCAACAACTGGTTGGCGTTCATCCAAGGTCAAAAAACACTTTTCTTGTCATAATATACTTTTTTTTTTTACCATATTATTCAGAGACTTCCAAACGATTCACTCAATGATTATTTTTTCCAAACCCCTCCTTTGTGTGATGCTAATCTGCATTGATTGATCTGATTGGTCTAATTCATCACCACTTGGTTCATATCATCAAAAAGACAGGGGACGGGTAATATATAATATTTTATGTTGACGTCAACATGAAAGGGTTTGGGATTCATTTTAAAAACTTTATTTTGAGAAACAATAGCTTTATACATGGTGCACCTTCAGATTTAAAAGTGAAAGGTCAAAAATCCCCAATAGGGGCATCGATGGTTCCACAAAGAACATGTAACTATTACATGAAAAAAGTTGACATTCTTGTAAAGTTTCTCAGACCGACCGAAGTTTAAACTGATTTGAATTGTTTTTTGTTTGTGTTGTAAATCCAATCATTATGTTTCTGTTAATATGAGAGATCAGTGCTTAAATGAAAAAGCATTTGTCACAAATCCTACAAACTAATACTTCAACTCTCCATTTTCTCCATCAAAAGCCCATTGTCAGACACCTTCTTCCCCATCACTTCCAGTCCGGGTCACTGTTCCCTCACCGTGGCAGTCTCTCCCGCTCTCTCAGGCTGATCTGGGCCTTCTCTTCACCAACTCCAGTCCCTTCACCTCCACCCAGTCCCTGTTGCTCATGCCTCCATCTGGAACAGCCTCCAAACCTCTTCTCCGAGCTACGTTTGGTTCCTACACCATCACACAGGTACTGCAGTCTCGATTACAGTTAATGACTTTAATCTAAACTTAAAAGATAAAGCTACTTATTCTGTTCTACCACTTCTTTTCTTCTCAAGGTGATGTCTGAGACTATTCCTCCCCTTACTCCATCTCTCACTGCATTACTGCTTTGTAAAACCATCATGAAAGAGAAGGAGGGTGACAAAGGAGAGCAGTTTAAGGTGCGTGTGCTGTTTCATATGAGGGGTGATGCTAACAGAGGAATCTGCGTTACTCTCCATGCTTTCAAACAGACAGAAGAACTGAAAGCTTCCTGCATCACTCAGGTACTGTTGTTTGAAGACACTACTCACACATATATATATAAAGGAGTAGTTTATCCAACAATGAAAATTTACTGGAAATATAATCTACCTCGTTTCAAGTTTCTTCATCTGAGCAATGAAGCATTACAGCACTTCCTTACCAATCTCTGCAGTGAATGAGTGCTGTTTTCATGTCATGAGTTCATGAGTTGTTAATGTATCATTATGTCATGACTTTACTTGGGGGGGCACATTATTACTAACTCTTCATTACTTATTAAGTAACATGAATTCATGACTTGTTAACATCCATAAAAAGTTATCAATTACACATTTTTTATACATATTCAGCTCATCTAAATCGGATATTTAGTGCTTTTCGGGGATTTGTAAAGAAGAAGAGGGCTGCATTTGGATGGAGAAGGAACTTAACAGTAGGAGAAAAGTTGAGATTTTGAAGAGACAATTAGTGACCCAAAAGAAGAGCAAGAGCACAAGAGACTTCAGTGCATTATTATGATATAATGACAATTTTTAATTTGGAAAATTGTGTCAGCTTAATTATAATGAAAATGTTATTTTAGGGCGGCAGCGGTGGAATCACTTATAACAGGATGAGATGAACTTGTTTTTAATTATTTAATGAATGCATTATTGTTTGTTGGATGAGTTAGGTTAAATGTAAATGTTGCAAGAAATTCTCTGTCATTCACTGATGGTTGACAGCTATAGGTGGCAGATCTATAAACAATTTTGTGCCATGAAAGCAAGTTTGATTTAGTTTTGCACAAATTGTTAAACTTGTGTCGTAGTTAAATTAGATCTTGATTAATAGATATCTTCACTCATCATTAGTTTACAGTCAAGTAAGTGTTCATTCATGTATTAGTACATGATAATTCATGTTTATTCTGAAGTGTTACCATATTTATTTAATCATGTGACACTTTCTATTCTTCCGTTTCTTCTTAGCCACCTTTTGGGTTGTGCGTGGTCACTCTGACGCTTTCAGAAGACTGGTTTGAGCCTATACAGAACATCAAGGCAAACCTGGACCAGATTTTCAAGCAACGTCACCTGAGTAGAAACCGCTCTCGTTTTCGTAATCGTGGGAGAAGGCATCCGTACGTGCCAGAAGGACTCAGGGGCCAGTCTGATCCAATTCAGCTCTACTACTCTTCCTTTGGCATTGTGTCCCATACTAAAGACGGACCCCCTCAATGTGTGGAGGAAGGACTGCAGCAATCTGAGAGAAAGTTGTACTATATTGGTCCTGTGAGATTTGAAGATCAACAGATCAACAAGACAGAGCGGAGCTCTATGTGTTTAGACAACCAAGCAGAAGAGAAACTTTGGTTGGATTCCAATGTGCTGATTGTTTACAGCAAAGGGCCTGTAAGATTTGGCAAACCAGTCAGAGTGTCAGTAAACCTGAGGGCAAATTCTAGTGCGGAGTCATTGACCATTAGGTAACAATACTTTTAAATGCTCAACACATTTTATGCTATAATGTGCCGTATATTTTGGTTCACTTTTCTTTTTCTTTTTTTTGCAGAATGAAAGTGAAAAAAGGGTTGGTATCTATAGAGGTCCACCCAGTCACAAACTCTGACCTATGGATGGTTAATGTAGAAAGGACAACAGGTTCAAAACATGACGTTATTTCCATCATTATCCAAAGCACTGGTACTCTTCCAGACAGCACTGGGTAATCTATTTGTCTCTCTTTTGTCTGTGAATAGATTTCAGAGCTGCAGACATAGCACCAAAGTAAACAAACAAACAAACATGCCCACTTAATATATCTGACAACCCACTATTTTATAGCTGGCAAGAACTGACAGATATTTATTGTAAAAATATCATAATATTGAAACTGTGTCATAAGTTTATGAACTCTCCTTGCACTCTAATTGGTTCATTTAAGCAGCATGTCCATCAAAGCTTTTTTTTGTCAGTTGAAAATGCCAGGTGCTCTGCTTAAAACGTGAACCATTTTTTTCAGTTAAGACGCTGCAGTTGCTATAATATGGAAAATCCACTAAAGTAATGGCAGTAATTACCCAAAAAAGCCAAAAGGTGCTCAGCGCTCGGAATGCTTCTGGCATTTTTAAAAACGTGATTTAGAACCATTTAGAAGAATTAAAAAAATACGCCGGGGAAAAGTAAGCCCACATTTCATCCCAGCACCACCTGCCTAGATCTGCTACGGGACATCTTCCTCTCTCCAGTAGCAGCAGCATGTTTTCTTTTAATTTTATGACCAATAGTTGCCATGAATTAATTATACTTGTGCTTTAGTTTACTTATTTAGACAACACACAGGAGTAAGCGTACTTCTTTAAGGCATGAAATAAAAGGGCTGCTAACTCTCATGCATTCAGAGTCATGTAGTCAAAACTCTCTTACACCACACAACCTTTTTCTCACGCATTACTGCGAAGCAAAGGGGACACTGTTGAGCTGACTGAGAAGACAGTGTGCCCCATACTCAGTGTGTTTCCGACATTTTAGGTTATTAACCAAAATGCTGTGCACCCTACCTGGAAACAGGTTAGCAATAAAGCTGCAGAACAGCAGCAGCTATTTTACAGTTTTTCACTGTAGTTTTTTTTTCCAATGTGGGCGACTCCAAGCTGAAGTTGGCAGCCCTTCTGAAAGCTAGTTGAAACAGTAATCCATTGTTTTCTTTTTGTCTTTGTCACTTTCCTTGCGTTACAGCACTTCTGCTCTAAGCCAGGTATCCTGTCTCTCATTTGAGGCTTTACACAGAAACATTGGCGTAGCGATGACTGTCACTGCTAGCTGGTGGGTGGAGTACTCGACACGCAAGATTGCAGCATCACCACGCGGCACAGCGACAAGCTTTTTCTCCTTTACCGACAGAGAAGTAGTGGGCATTGCCCCGATCACAGAGGTAAAGATAACTGTTCATTTTCATACGCATCCAAAAAGGGATCATAAGGATCACTACCAGAATGAGAAGTCCCAGTGTCTTTAGTTTACTAAATATTCTACATTTTCTCCATTGTATCAACTGAGTATCAGTCTGAGTCTCATCTGTTAATTTAGCATTTACAAAATTTAAAAAGATTCTTTACCATCCTCCTGGCAAACTATTTGAGGTATGCCTTACACAAAAATAAAATATTTACAGAATATTTGCTTATATCATCAGGTCAACCAAGATGTAGATAAGTTTGTTTCTTCATCAGAACAATTTTGGAGAATTCAGCATTGCATTACTTGCTTACCAATGTATTCTCTGCAGTGAATGGGTGCCGTCAAAAGGAGAGTCCTGAGGGAAACATTGCGATAATTACCAATAATTTATACAACTCCAGAATATCAATTAATGTCCAGTAAGGTAAAAACCTCATTTGTAATAAATAAATCCGCAATTAAGAAAAGTTTAAATTTAAACTGAACTTTCATTCTGACGGCACCTATTCACTGCACAAGATTCATTGGTGAGTCTACTGCAATAAACACATTTACAGTTTGGGTGGCCTAAGGGTCAGTAAATGTAAATTTTTAGGTGAACTATTCCTTAAAAGTTAAATGTTTGAAGCAATATGCACGTTTACAGAGATCCTACTCCTTTTATTGCAGAGCAACACAATTATCAACACAGCTATCTTGACCAGCCAGCCCGTGTCACTTCCTGTCATTGTCTTAGCGGTGGGCCTTGATGGCAAAATATCAGATGTGACCACGGCCGTGAAGTGTCATTCATCCAATGAAGATATCGTCAAGGTATAAAGATTTCTTCGGTGGTCTACTGTAATGATGCAATATATCAACTCATCTGACTTTCTTGTCTGGCAGGTGTCTCATGATTGCTCTGTGCTTTTTGTGGATGGGAGTGAATCAGGAAGGGGCAGCATCTGTGTGGAGATGGAGTTTTCTTTGGGAATGCACAGTGGCTCTTTGTGCTTAACCGTGTGGGCTCCTGTAGTTCCACTGCGTGTGTTTCTCTCTGACTCTGTCCTGAGTCCCATCAAAGGCTGGAGCCACTTCAGTGAGAGCGGGTAGGCAATATTTGGTTAAATTTAACAATAAGGTCCGTTAGTATAATATACTTTAAAAGAATAGAATAAGTAAATGTGATGTTTCGGGCACTTAACTGCATCTTATTTGAAATTAAATGAAAATGCATTAGGTTTATGTTAAAAGCAATTAGTTAAACATAAGAGTCCTCTGACCCACATAAATACGTAGGACTTAATCACTGAAGAACTTAATTTCATAACTACTTAACTTTCGTCTTTACATATCCTTTAAAATACTTACAAATGTACTAACAAACAGGGTAAATGCCATTTCTGTTAAAACTTTTATCTTGTATGGGAGATAAGTTGAATTTAGTACATTTAAAAATGCTAACTATAAATAAACTTTCAATGTCCTGACAGTATACTATCTTTGATTCGTTTTAAGATTTGAAGTACACTACAAGGGTTAATAAAAATGAATAAAAATAAATGTAAGTTGTAATGTAAAAAATGTAAATGGAAGTTTAATGAAAGCTTAAGCAGGATATTTACCGGTCAGTTTATGTGTACTATATTCTTTTTCAGGTTGTACTGATATAAGGTCTTGATCGTAATAAAATTAAAATCTCTTTCTTAGGTGTGAACCAGTTTATCAGAGGTCCACTATACAGATTTTGGCACAATTCAGTGCCCAATCAGCAGCTCAAGGCCAACCAACTTACATGCTCGGATCACCGGATTGGTTTGTGGATGTGACTGAACTTGTTCGAGACTGGCTGAGAATAGAAAACCCATATATTGCAGCTCTTGATAAACAGAAACATCTAATTGGCTTGAAGGCTGGAATTACATCATTATATGTTGGTATCTGAATTAAATATACCAAAAGGGTTAGTTCACCAAAAAAAAAGTGTTTCATTTTTTTTTTTTTTTTTTAATTCAATTTTGCCATACAATGTTGTTTTGGTCCCCACTGACTTTCATTGTTCAGACCTTGAAAATATCTTATTTGGTGTTTAAAACAAATGGTCCTATGGGACACAATACGAAGGTGATTAAATAATGACAAGATGTTTATTGGTTGGTGAACTATTCCTTTAAATATAGGCTTGTAGTGTTTCCTTCTCCCCTACAGCTTCACATGTCTCTTATATGTTTTTCAAGGTGATATCAAGTCAGTGGGATGGAGTTCTTGGAAGTGCTAATGTGATTGTATCCGCTGAACCAGTCACACCTGGTGACCTCTATGTTCAGTTAGTGGGAGGGCTTGGCCTGTCCATTAATTCCAGCCCTTCTCATCCATCTATTGTCGCAGCAACAGTGAATGCTCACAACACACTATACAACCACGGCCAAGTAAGTAAACTGAGGAATATTTTAACACTGTTTCTAGCAGCCTTGTTCTAGTCCTCATTCTCTCCACTGGTTTTTATTAGGAAGCATCCATCAGTGTTTGGATCCAGTTTGATGATGATTCCACAATACCTGTAAATGCCTTTAATGGGATTCCCTATACTCTCCGGCTCTCCTCCTTGGCTGAGTCTGTGGTTGTTGTGACAGCTGCCCCATCCCAGCGCATTTTTGCCCAAGGTGATGGCGGTGGGCCTCTTGTGAAAGCCGAGTTTCTGGTTTCCACCTGTGAAGCAACATTTAACCATGTTGAACCAGCAATCCAAAAAGGAGGTGAAGCAAAGAGATTGGCTAAAGGCTCTGGTTGGATAAGGGTGAATCTGAATATGGACTTTTGGCCAATGGGGAGTGAGGAAACCAACTTTGAGATGCATGACGTGACTGATATGTTTGTCAACTCCAACAAGGATCTGTATGATGACTTTGAAGATCAACAAATGACGGTAAATTCCACAAGCGACTATGACGTTGGTAATGATGTGTTCAGAAGTGACTTGGAGCAGGCGGTTTTGATACCCAACCATGACGAAAGTGCTGTGTATTTGTCTCCTGGGGTGGAAAAAGAGAGGAAAGAGGTTAAAACTGCTGATAGACAAGTAGAGATTGGCATTGGAGCTGTCCTTTCTCTTCTTTGTCTCTCTTCTCTCCTTTTCCTGATCAACTGCCTGCCATGTGTACTGAGAGAACAGAGGAGCAGAGAAAGACGAGAGGGAAATGTAAAAGACACTGCGGAGGAAGATGAGGAAATTGGAGGAGAGCAAGAAGGGAAAACCATGCAGCAAAAGCGGTAACAAGAAAGGACAGAGAGGAAAGGATATTACTTTCTGACTTTCAGAATACCACAGGTTACCTTGTGTGGAAACAAGTCAATAAATCTTTATTTGCCCTTTACAGTTATATAATTATAGTACTGACCATCAGTCTGAGGTTTTTTTGGGTGAGATGTAGCATTATGGTAACGTAAATTATGTATTTTTTGTTGTTACTATAATTTTTTTCTTTTGCTCATAAGTATGCAGTATAGAAAACATGAATACAACACAATATTAATTATTAATTCACTTTTTTATGATTTGAAATGATAACTAAGTCATACATACTAGAATGGTTTTTAGATTTTTTTACACCACTATGAAATAAAGGTGAAAAAGATACAAATGTTTGTTCTTTTCCTAAAACGAGGGGCTGGTAACGTAGTCTAAAAATGTAAAGATAACATTTCTAAGAATTTATTTCAATAGTAAAGCTAATGTTATTCTTATTTATTCCTGTTAACGTTATGTAGCAACGTCACCCTTTTAAAATTTACATGGATCTACATACAGTTAGTCAGACCGTTGAATCGCAGCGCTCCCTGGTGGTCTAGTGGTTAGGATTCGGCGCTCTCACCGCCGCGGCCCGGGTTCGATTCCCGGTCAGGGAATGACTGTTTTTTCCCCAAACGAGGTTATTTGACTCAAAAAGCCCTGTCGTAAGTTAAAAAGCTCAAAATAGTATATTGTTCTAAAGAATTGGCGCCTTTGAACAATACAGACACACCGAAAGCAGAACATCATCTTAGGTATATAATAATCAATTAACGTTATCGGCTTTAAAGTAAAAGTAATCTTTAAACGTTCTGACTCTCAAAACGCCTACTAAATTATCCGAAGACTAAAACGACTGTAAAAATAAAGTTGAACAGGAAACAAGGAGTAAGACACCTATCTGTACTAAACGAAACACAAAGCCACATCAGCAGAGTGGCGCAGCGGAAGCGTGCTGGGCCCATAACCCAGAGGTCGATGGATCGAAACCATCCTCTGCTAAGACCTTTTGCAACGTATTTGTTTGATTTTGTCATTTTTTCCCCATAAAGAAACCATTCTTTAATTCTGAAATTTATCCTTTAAACTTTTCTCTTTAAACTTTACATTATCATACGAATATCTAATGGTATATGAATTTTAAAGGTTTCAAAAGATCCTTAATAAAAAAAAAATACATACAATTATAAAAAAACAATTTCACACCTAAAAAATATCTTGCGCCCAACGTGGGGCTCGAACCCACGACCCTGAGATTAAGAGTCTCATGCTCTACCGACTGAGCTAGCCGGGCAGATACACCAGTGACATCTATCAAAATATTCGAAATACAAATACAACACTACCCATATTTACTCTACTTTAAAACAACAGACTTTTGCACTGACAAATCCGTTAAATACCGCGTGGTAAGGTAAGCACTTATGCGTGCTCCGTTCAATAGTGCAAGTGTTCCACCTGCTGCTCACTTTAAATATTACAAGGTTATAACACCCAAGACAATTGCTTCAACCGCTCCTAACATTTACAGACCATAATCTTCCATAGTAAATTGTTTTTTTTATTTCATAAGCCCCTTTTATTTCTTGTGTATATTATACCATGAGTATTAATAAAGATTCCTTTGAACTTCAGAAGACCACTGGGTTCATAAAAACGCATGAATTGGAAGCTCTTCATTGTCATCAGACATTATATCAGACTCCTCCACAGGAGGCCGACTGCTGATGTGTTTTGAGGTTGCAGATCCAGGCAAATCGTTTCCCACAGCGGGGACAGACGAAAGGTTTCTCTCCTGTGTGAACTTTTTGGTGTTTCTTGAGGTTGCCTGCCTCTGTGAAAAGCTTCCCACACGTGTCACACTTGAAGGGCCTCTCGCCTGTATGTACGCGCTGGTGGGCCACAACGTTGGACAACCCAGGAAATGCTTTTCCACAGTACTTGCAAACGTAGCTTTTCCGCCTACCTTTCTCCATGTTCTTTGGTAGCTGCAGCCCGGCAAGAGAAGCCCCAGGCTGAGTTAGGTTAGACATAATTTGGGGAATCACAGTGAAATATGAAGGGTTTGTTCTGCTTGCAGTCTCTGTCTGAATCACTTCGGGTCTATTTACGTGGCCTGATGCTTCAGTTTGGCTTTGCCTCAAAATGGCAGCTTGATTCCACCGGTCCTCTTCTCTGATGGGCTCCTCTGCTGCCTTTCTAACAGCATGTGTTCGGGTGGATGAAACTCCTTCCCGTCCACCTTTGGAGCTTCTAATGGATGACACAGTCTCTGACTGGACCACCATACAGTCTTGGTCTGACTCCGTATATGAGCAGGATGGATGTGTGGGCCAGTGCGTAAAGCCGGTTTTAGGTTCTTCAGGTCTGTCATACAACAAGCAGTCCGTTCCTGGCATTTCAGTGGCTGTCTTTTCTCTGCTGAGCAGAGGCTGGCTTGTAGGTGAAGTTCTGCTTTTCATCAGTCCTTTGTGTAAGTGTCCAGAGTCTGCGAGAGCGGCAGTTTCTCCAGTTGTTAGACCCTTGCTAGGTCGAACAGCAAACCTGTGGTACTGGTGCTGTCGAGAACTACTCGGACTGGACTCGACAGTACCTAGATGTAAACACGTTTAGATACTGTCATTTTAATCTGCAAATAGCTCTTCATTTAAGATGACATTTAAACATGTTTAGTAAGGTAGTTGTGTATAGTGTTCATATATATACATGCACATCTGTTTACTTCTTTTACTCACCTTGTATCTGCAGTCCAGTAGATGGAGAAATATTAGTTCTCTTGCTCCTATCCAGACCATTTTCACTCAAATGGGAAAAATCCACCTCTACGGGCTACAAAATAAAACTACATTAATTTTTGTTGTTGTACTGGTTATAAAGTGAATTATGTTCACTTTGCACTGTGAACTTGGCACTCTTCGGCTCTTTCCTATTACTATTTTTTTGCATCTTAAGAGAACAGAAAATCAACAAACCTTTTCTGCACAAGGTGCAACTGAGCTTTTGGCTGGTGAGGTAGAAAGTCTTCTACTACAACTTTCAGTATTTGACTCTGCTGAGGAAAGAGAACGAATGGTCATTTTTTGGATACTAGATCACAAGCCAATCTATATAGGACAGGAAAGGACGTGACATGTGGCCAGGTATGGTTTCCAATACTAGGAAGTTGTGCTCTGCGTTTAACCCATCCAAGTGCACACACACAGCAGTGAGAAGTGAACAACCATGCGCACACACACACACACACACACACACCGTGAACACACACCCAAAGCAGTGGGCAGCCATTGATGCGGCGCCCCGGGAGCAGGTGCCTTGCTCAAGGGGCTGACCTCAGACGTGGTATTGAAGGTGGAGAGAATGCTGGTTATTCATTCCCCCCACCTACAATCCCTGCCGGACCTGTGAGTTACAAGCCCAAATCCCTATCCTTTTTCCCATATCTGTCCTACCGGACTACGTGTTCATCTTAAACCACCTCCTCCTCTCCAGCACAACCTGTCTAGATCTGCTATTAAGTTTTTTTTTTTTATTGCAGCAGCAATTCACTGCCACCATGTCTTATTGATTACACCTACTGTTGCAGTAGCAAATTCTTATTATACCAAAGACATTTAGTTAAGCATAAATGGTATCATACTATTCCACAACTGACTTCAGCACCAAAGAGGGGACTGCTTTTTTGGCCCTCTACTCACCGTCTTGCACAATTATGGCTTGTGTCTGGCTTCTTTCCCACTGGTCATTCAGATCCTCCTTTATCACTATTGTTTCTGGCTCCCCGTCTTCCACTTGTCTTTGCTGCCGAACACATGAAACAAGGTTTGTGTTATAAGATGGCTCTGGCTGGCACATAAACATCAAGGTAATTTAGTGAAGCTTTCCAGGTGTGATTTTCTATGAAATGTTTTTGTTGGATAAATTGTGTTCAGTGGATTGTCATAATGTTCCTAATAACTTAAGACGGGCGGTACAAATACCTGTGGATGTTTCATTTTTTTTTAAATAAAAGTGGGTAAGCATTTAAACAACCGAAGTATGATTTATTAGTGTCTGTTTCCTTCAGTGCAGCATGTGGATCTAATCATTCATCACAATGGAAATCTATTGCACAGTGCTAAATTCTGGATATTAGTTAAACAGGTTTTCACTGTCCTCATATCGTTAAGTAGATTTTACACTTATGGTTGTGAAGGCAAGGACCACCAGATGCTTCCATAAGGTTTTACTTCCTTCATCATTTTACTAAGACCAAAGTTCATCAATAAACAAACACAACATGAGTGCAGAAATGTTTATTTAAAAATGTTCAACACTTATTCTACCAAAAACGGCATTAAGACTACGATACTGTTTTTTTCCATTACACCACAAGACAGATATACTACAAATTTGTGAATTATTTATATGATTATAAACACATTTACTTATACCTATTGATCAAAAAACAATGTAAATCATGTATATAATAGAACTCAAAGACTTATCTTAGAGATATAATGGTGGTATAATACACACTCATTAGCAGTAATCTAGTAATCATTTATTGATCGAAATCATTTCCTCTGCTGTTAACATATCAGGATGGTATTTCTGTTGGTGGTTTTTGAGGTTTCGTATCCAGGCAAACGTCTGTCCACATTGAGTGCAACTATAAGGTCGTTCTCCTGTATGGACTTTCTGGTGTTTTCGCAGGTTTCCCGCCTCGGCAAAGAACTTCCCACAGGTGTTACACTTGAACGGCTTCTCACCCGTGTGAATCCGCTGGTGGATCACCACCTTTTTGGGCCGGTTAAAAACTTTGCCACAATATGTGCAGGCAAAAAGTTTTTCGTTTCTAGTCTGATCAACTCTTTGTTGGTTACACACGACATCTCTGACAATGTGGTAGCTGTCCATGTCCTGTCTCTTTGAAGATGTTGATGCCAATTCTGAAAAGTCATTTGTCACCAGAGGAGCATTGGAAGAAGGCAAGAGGATCCTGGTATCCTGATGTTTCTCCCTCCCGTATTGGGGATAAAGATGGGGAGCCTGACTTTTTCCTCGTGCTTTATTGCTAGCCCACACAGAAATCTCTTCCCCCTCCTCTGCAGAGTCGACCTCTATGACCTCTGAACGGTGCAAAGGGTCAGTGCACTGGATCTCAGCTGATCTTGCATTGTTCACGTACGTGCAAGAACGCAGCCGCAAGTCTGCATGGTCACTCCCTTGCATAAAATAATCCCCCATAGGACTGGATTTTCCATTCACATCAAACTTTCCTTCAGCATGTAATTCTACGGGCTCTTGGGATATCCCCTTAACACTGTCAAACTCTGGCTTAGATTTAAGCGCAGTGTCAGATCCACTGACCTCCAAATTCGGCTGCTGCATCCCAGAGAGCTGATCATCATCTTGAACATCAGCAAAACCTGCCTCTCTGGTCTGTGTTGCTGTCTGTTTTACTCCTGAAAGAAGGGAAACAGTGTCAAGACAAGCTTAAAAATGGGTGTTTTTAGTAACCCATCGTGGTATCTTTATTTTGACCGATTCATATGTTTCTATCCACTTACCACCATCTCTAATGAACAGTCTCTGCTGTGTTTGGTCCTCCTCAAACATCTCGTCCTTTATCAGCACTGTGTCCACTTCTGATAATAATGTATCTCCCGTCTTTAATGAAAGGAAGTGTTGCATAAGTCTCTATATATTATACAGATTTGCATGTTCAACAATTAATTGCATAATTTTTGTTTTATTTGTCAATCTATGGATAGATCTATCAATAATTTATGCCCAAATGAATCTCTTAAATGCTTTTAAAAGCATGATATTAAGATCTGGAAGTCTGAAATGTAACATTTTGTGTAAAGCTGCTATTAATTGCATACAAAATAAATATTTTTGTTTGCATAATATATGTGTGTTTTGTGTATATTTATGTATATAAGAATGCACATACATACTACATATTCATATAATTTATATTATAAATGAACATAAACTTTTTTTTCCTTGAAATATATGAATGCATATATGTGTATCTGAGATATATCTCTATATCTATATCTATCTATCTATATCTATATCTATATCTATCTATATCTATATATATATCTATCTATATCTATATATATATATCTATCTATATCTATATATATCTATATATATATATATATATATATATGCACAC
The DNA here is from genome assembly GCA_032353835.1 of Enteromius viviparus. Taxonomy (NCBI): domain Eukaryota; kingdom Metazoa; phylum Chordata; class Actinopteri; order Cypriniformes; family Cyprinidae; genus Enteromius; species Enteromius viviparus. The sequence goes on from JAUCNO010001512.1 coordinate 89,241, forward strand.
AAACAAAACCAAAACATTTTGAATTCGATAATTCGTTTGATATCATTGTTTATCGATATATCTATCTGCTGTAACCTTTGGGCTTATTCCTACAAATGTCACAATGAAAAGTGGCTAAACCAGTTATCTTAGCTATCATAAAGAGATAACGGCTTACCTACCATATTTTTAGTTTCATTGTTATCTTGCTCAGCAGCTGAGTCCGTGCCTCCAGCTCTCCACAGTCCCGAGTTAAACTGAGCTCCATACAGCACATCTGCATGCGTGAAACAACACAAAACAGACTACTTTTACTACACTAGACTTCATAATTTATTTGATGTGACGGGGACACCGGCGGTAGAGTATTTTATACAAATGTTCGTGATCACACACCGCTTGTTTGGTTCCTGTATTTGTCTGACAAAGCGGCGCTCACTTGGACCCGGTTAGCGCGATTCAGTGAACTAATTCTCCTCTCTGCAAACCCTCGAGCCATCTTCAGCTCCAGTATGTGAAGTTTTCTCTTCAGCGCTTTGTTTTCACGCTGACACTGGGTCATCTGTAAGTTTATAACCGCGTAGTCGTCGTCTACGAGTTTGCATATCTCAGCCACCGCTGCATTTGCCAGCACCTCCATAATGGAGGCTAACTGAGTCTGGAAAGCGATGCGATTTGACATGGTTAATGTTTAAGCGTCCTACAGCACGTTTCTATAAACGTTGAGTGATTTGGGAGCTGGATAACAAGAAGTTCAGAAATTTAAAAACATATCGTCAAAACGCCGTGGGAATAACACTCAGGTTTGACATCGCTCAGCACTTCCGGTCAGTAGTAGTGACGTAAAAACCATAAAGACTCTTTCTCAGCGCACAGCAATCTAGTCTCGACACTGTTCACTAATGCATTTAATGAATGAATAAAACTATTGTCGTTTTGGCAGCTCTGTTAGTTATAACGTTAGTTTGGTTAAATTGTTTGTTTATGATTTTTTTAATATTTTGAAAAGTTTTGTTTATCATGCAACATTTTGTTTATTTTTTAACTGCTCTGAGCTTTGCTGAGACCATTAAAGCTTTTCAGTGAAATATGCAGAGATCTCGTAACATAGCCTTTTATTTCTGCTGTGGTACAAAATGAAAATACATAAAAAACAAAATAAAAATAAACATATACATTTACGTTTTTTTTTATACATTTTTCTCAATGTGCATCAGTGTTACACATTTCAGTCATCATTTCACAATATCTTGTAGATTGGATTAATAAATAATGAAATTAGTGTGGGGGTGGGGTGGGGGGATAATACATTTTACATATTAAATATTAATAGCTACTTTGGAGACTTGTGACCCTAGACCACAAAACCAGTGGCTAGTAACATGGGTATATTTGTAGAAATATCAGTCAAAATGCATGATTTTTCTTTTATGACAAAAATCATTAGGATATTAAGTAAAGATTGTGTTCCATGAAGATATTTTGTAAATTTCATTGTGTAAATATAACTAAACTTAATTTCTGATTAGTAATATGCATTGATAACCTCATTTGGACAACTTTTAAGGTGATTTGCTCAATATTTTGATTTTATTTTTTTTGCAGTCTCAGATTCCGGATTTTAAATAGTTGTATCTCGGGTTGAATACTGTCCTATTTTAAAAACCGTAAAGCTTTTTGTTTTTAGCTTTCAGATCATAATAAATCTGAATTTCAAAAAATTGACCCATATGACTGGTTTTGTGGTCAATGGTCACATGATTTAAATCATTCCAAGGTCCTCAGAGACAACCTCCATGGTCTGGCTTAGCTTCTTTTCGTGGAAAGGCAAAGGGGTTTTGGGTGGTTTGTTAACTTTGCTATAGATCGGTTGGTTCTCCTCAGGCATTTTGTTTTGTTGAGAGTTATTGTTTTGAGTTTGGGACGGCACAATCTCAGGCACACTATAAATGGGCTCCTCAATCTTCTGTTCAAGTCTTTTACTTGTGTTTAGTTTGACATGGTCGTACACCTCAGAGTAAATGGGTTCTTGCTGTTTGCCGTTGCTTGGTGTCGTCTTGACAGGCTGGCAGGCAATCATATCGGTAGGGTTGACTGGGACACAGTTGTTAGGTTTTGGGCGGATGACATCTGCAGGATCAGCATACACTGGTTCTGATTCATCCCTGTGATGAGACGGGAGAGGATCTGTCTTTATATCTGCATACACAGATTCATGACTGCCTATTAAAACAGCAGGGTTTGAATACACAGGCTCGATCAAGCTAAAACCACCACCAGGATCTGAGTGTGTGCCTTTTGAGGAGCTAATGGAGTTGGCAGGGTTTGCATACAAAGGTTCGGTTAAGCCAATAGGACTTGTATGTACAGGATTTGAGAAGTTTGGGCCAAGAGCATCTACTGGACTGGGGTTCAAGGGCAGTTTTGCATCTGAAGGCTGAGGGCTGTTGCTGCCCTCCGTGTCAAACAAAGTAACACTTTCCGGGCGTCTGGGCAGGGGTGAGCGAGGAGAACGAGAACGTGGAGAATGTGGCGAGTGCCTGTCTCCAGTAACAGCAAGGCTCTTCTGTTGGCGAATAGCTGATTCAATAAGGCGAAGGATCTCTTCACTTTGTCTGGTCTCAAAGTTAAAGGTTCCAGGGCCTGATTCACAACGCCTGCCTGCTTCTATAGAAAACAGCATCTAGAGAGGAACACAGAGAAAGTCAAAAATATTTGTAAGCTCAGCTATAAGTTACCTTATATTGAAAAAAAAGAGCGTATTAGTGTATTTACATTTTAACATACAATTTTAAATTTTAAATTGGGTACTTATTTTTAAGAGAAACAGCATTCAAAAGTTTGTTTTGGTAGTCTTTTCTTGTTACAAAGGTTGCATAAAAAAACAGTAAAAGCTGTAATTTCGTGAAATATTATTATAATTTAAAACAGCTTTTTTTCCCAATTTAATATTTTACAATGTAATTTATTCCTGTGAAGCCAAAGCTGAATTTTCAGTATCATTACTCCAGTCAGTGTCACGATGAAAATAAGCTGAAGGCTTTTTGTGTATTTTATCCTCGACAGTTTCGAAATGTGTATGAATTAGTCTTGTTGGACTTTATTGTATTATGTTTAAAATTTTTGCAAAATAAAACAAAATACAGAAAACATTCTAATATGATGATTAGATAACACTTTAGAATAGCTAACACGTGTTAACTATTAACTAAGACTTTTCCCTCAATAAATTCTTTATTTGATGTTTATTAATAGTTACAAATGTGGTTATTAAATTTAGGAATTGGGTAGAATTAGGATTATATTAATACCTTACAAAAAGGCATAAATATCTGCTTAATTTGCACTATAGATTGTTAATATTCTAGTAATATACATGCTAATAAGTAACTAATAGGTGTAACTTTAAAATAAAGTGTTACTGATGATTGTGTTTTTTTGTCTGTCACTTTTAAAATTAATGAATTTTAAAAAAAATGCACTGACCTGGAACTGTATGATCATAAAATATAAAAGTTATTAACAAATAATTCATTTTCATATATGCATTTACCTTTGTAATTATTGTTAAAAGTTTTTTTTGTTTTGTTAATACAAATATGAGTCACCCTATAATTTACTCTGAAATAGAAGCATTACATTTGCTATATAATGTATTTTATTTAAATAATTAATTAGTTTAATGTTATTTCTGTTATGTAAAGGAAGTATTGTTTTTCTGCTGACCTTATCTCGTCCGTAGCGGCGCAGCAGCTTGTATGGCCACTCCAGTAAAGTCCTCCTGGTCTCCAGATCCTGAAGAACTAGCATGTCCTCAGCAGCTTGTAGCCAGTACTGTCCCTTCATGCCACATCGATCTGAAGCCTCGTTCTGCAGTACAAGCACTTTAAACTCGCACACTAAGACGAAAGCAAGATTGAGATCAGAATTAAACTTAAAAAGCTGTCATTCAGAGGTCAAAGGTTATGTTTTAAACCAGATCTGCATCAACATAGTGTAGTGAGAGTGGCCTTTCAGGAAGATGACAGCATTAATTATACATTCAGCCATGTTTGTACTCACATTGTTCTCTGGACATGTAGATCTGATTGTCCTCCATAAGAGGCACTGGCTGTGGTGCACTTTTAGTGTGTTTCTGTGAAATGATAAATACCGTGAGAAACAGAGAGTGGAGTAAAGATGTGACTGGAATGATCTGCATTTTGCATTGCATCAAACTCTTGAACTTTATCTTTATACAGCTTATATGGTTTGTTGTTTCATACATACACTACTGTTCAAAGGGTTTACTCTTTTGTATAGTGCATCCTTGCTGAATAAAAGTTTAACCCAAACTTTTGAAATGCATCTGAAACTCCAAACCCTCACCTGAAAGGCAATGTTACATATTATGTCCACCCATTCTCCACAGCTTTCTTTCTCTGCTGCAAACACCAGCCTTTTGTCCTCTGTCTCCACACAAAAAGCAGCCATGTTTTCCCCTGGACAAGCTTCTGCATGAGGAGGCAGCTTGACCACGCTCACGCAGTCAGCCAGACGGACAACTTTCCTCTCTGGATGTCGTCTGACCACCACAGATGAGCGCTCGTGAGCGGCCTCTGATAATTCTAACCGTGCAACGCCGCGACTACTGGCAGGATGAAGAGCCAACCAATATCGCTTCCACTTCTGTTGACAACAAACAGAATATTATTATTTAAATGTTTTATATTCCATCTGTAATACAACGACTTATCACATTGGATGAGATCTAGTCCATTAGGGGGAATTTGTGCTTCAGGTATTGAACACGCCTCTGGATTGCTAAATAGCATTAAAATGTTCTTAAAAAGCACTTCATGCTGACGGTATGGATAAAATTACTCACTCAGCCAATCCCTCGTTTACCTCACATGTATTGTGTGTGTAAGGCAGGGTCTGAATCTAGTACAACGTGAAGTGCACGTTTATGAGGGCGTGTTTTTGTCAATGGAATGTGCTGGATGTGCACACCAAGTTTCAACTTGTAGAGGCAGTTCAGTTCCCGTCCATCCATCTCATACCAGAACTTAACCTTACACCACATTTCATGCCAAAACACAGGCATGGCAAGTTATATTAAAGAAAGTACTAGCAAATTAAAAATAAAGCTTAAAAAAAATTACATATATATATGACTGCCCTACTTTGTCTCTTCTCAGTGCTACAAACCCTAATGTCAATACTACATGTAACATCATAGTAAACCATTTCTTAGCTATTTTAATTAAGCTCTATTATTTAGATTTTGATTAGATTTTTGTAGTATTAGATTTGAGGTTGAAAAACACAAAAACATCTGCCTGTTTTCAATATCAAAACATAAATGACAGCGCTCCAGTGATGTCTTACCTCACCATGTTTCTGATGTTGTAGGTAAACTTCACCTTGTTTCCTGTGAGACTCCATGTCTTACTTTAAATCTGACAGCTCCAAAAGTGCTTTAACAAATAGTTAATCTTTTCACAGCCCAATGTGTGACCTCCTTTAAGTGTTAACACATATTACCAAGCCTATTACATGAGTTAGAGTATTGTACACTTAGACTCCACCTCTTAAAGAAAAAAAGACAGCCACTGTTTGATTTAGAGCAATGAATATTCACCTGATTTATGTCTGAGTTATACATATCATTTTCTCAACATTTATGGCTCGGTTTGGGCTAGTCATGATATATAAATAAGCATCAAACAGCTGGATTTTTTTAAAACCAACTATATAAATATTTTTTATACTTTTTGGTTTTGGACTGTGCATCTTCATGCTATACTCCACAGGAATCGCTCTCTACTTGGACACACTCAAAAAAATTATTCTCCAACACTATTCAGTTTATTTAAAAAAGTATTTTCATTGAACACCATTATGTTTGGCTCCCTTTTTAATCAACTGCATTGTGTTAAACCAACTTGAACCAGTTCTGTTTCGTTTCCCCTTACCATCATGCCTTGCACAGGGATAGATAAGGAAAATCTTGAAATAAAATATCATTTTAGGCATTTTCTATAAAGATGATAAAATTTGGAGACTTGTTAATGTTTAATGCTCTTTCATGCTTGTATTCTTAAAGAGTAGAGCATGTGCTTGGGGACCTGCTGACATGAATCAAAGCTGTTTTAATAATAATAATAATAAACATACTCTGGGCATGCCATGGAAATATCAAAACCATCTTTTGTTATGCATAACAAGTTGGCTGATGCCTAAAGTTAAGTAAATCAAACCTATCTTTTTTTCAGTATAGAAGGATGTCTTCCTATTCATTTATTTTATAAATGTTTTAGTTTGAGTTCAACAAGCACAAAATGTATCAATTTCAATTTTGATCAAATTGTGTTGACCCAACTCAATTAAATTTCATTGCATTCATTTGTTTTTTATGAGTTGGTGCAACACATATTTATTGGATGGAAATCCTGTCCTCAATTAAATTGAGTTTATCCAATGAATCATTTTTTTGAGCGCATTAAATATATATATATATATATATATATATATATATATTTAACATTTAGCCTATATATATTTTGTGATGTTTGAATTTATTTTTATTCGATTTTTTTTACAAGGCATTTAAATGAACAAACATCTTGTCCATAGATTTCTAAAAGTTATAAATAAAACCTAAATCTCAAACCTCAGAAGGCTTGATCTAACATCCTTATCCACTTGATTCAAGATAAGCAACGGAATTGGCATCCAATAAAATCCAGCAAGAAACTTGCATAGCAGCGTCATATTTCTTCTCAAATAAACTGTAAAATCCGCAGCAATAAAACGAGCAGGTGGAAAGCAGATCTTCAGACGCACCTGTCGTCAGAGAAGTCCAGGAAAACTGATAAAGTGACTTAGACTCATCATAAATCATTTAGCAATGAAGCAAAACAATATTTGGACAAATCATAGGTGGAGACGCCCACTACAAAAGGAAACGTCTTTGGAAAATACGCTAAATAATTTAATGCAATTAGGCCTGTTGCTGTTTCTCATGTATCCATCGGTTAGCAATATACATTTTTAAACAAAACAGCATTTTTAATATGCTAATTAAAATATCTATAAAAAAAAAACTCAAAACAAAACCAACAAACAAATTAACATAAACGAAAGTGATAAACAGCGGAATTTATGTCGTGTGGAAGTCTAATGGACTTAACTGAAACTGGGTGAAGGGCACTTCTGTTCGCGACCGCATATTTAGGCTAGATAACTTATCTTATTTTGTGGTTACACAAACATTTCAAATGCATTTAGACGCCTTTAGCTACTATGTCAGCAGTATGTGTGCAACAGCCCAGTAGCCTATACTTCTTGCTCAGACAAAAACAACAGAAATGTAACGTCTTTTCGACACGAGACTGTTTGATGGAGAGAGAGAGCGTGACAGTGGCGGCCCCTCTGAGGCTGCTCGTCATGAGGACTGAATAGAGCAGCAAACTTCAGCCCAGTCAGCTGTTGTCCCCTGGCACCCGTCTCACAGTCAGAGGCCCACACTAACGTCTCCCATATGCTGCGATGCGTCCAGGGATAGTTTAACTTTCACACTTTCACCCCCCCTCTCCCGTCCCAGCCACGACAGTGTTAATCACTGAGCGCTACAGCATCATCGTTTTAATTTAGGGCCAGCACTACTCCTCCCTACCCGCGCACTTTTTTTTCCTCCTTTTTGTGATGTATGGAAACAAAAATCAAGCTACAGCCCAAATTCCACATGTACTGTATAGGCTACTTGCACAGCGAAACCTAACTTTAAAGATAATACAGGCTAAATAGTTATTAATGTTGACACCAACTGGGGTGGATTTTGATTGCTGTTGTCATTGTTCAAATATGTTAAAAATAAAGAAACATTCTTTTGAAAACGATTCCAGCTATATGTCGTTATTAGCCAATATTCTGTGTTGTTATAAATAGCTGTGATGTGGATATCCTTTATTCTCAAAAACAGGAAATTAAAACTTTGTTATTTATTATTATTTATAGTTTTCGTTCTTCGTGCGAATGGTCTAAATCTTTTATTTATTTTAATTAATAAATAAATTTTTAAATAAGTGCACTGAGGGCTATATTTTCTGTATTCAATATATACCTCAAGCTGCCTAGATATTTAAATTTAGCCTTTACTTCTAAAATAATAGGCTACGTTTTGATTAGTTTATGTAACCTGTTTGTTCTTTTTGGTGACAATGACAGGAAATCTTTTATTTTATTTTATTTCTTGCGCTGTATGTTTTGTAGGCATACCTAAAATGTTTTATGTGAAAATAGGTCTAGATGCAATTTTTTTTTAAATAGGCCTATCTATTCATTATGTTATTTTTGGTGACAGTGGCGGAAAATAACACAGCAATTGTTTTCTGGTTAAATATTTTAAAGAGATAAATAGGCTACAAAAAGTAGGCCTACATTGCTGAACAAGGAAAGATGCACGATAAAATTTAACACATGCTAGAACTATACTGTGTTTTATCTGAATAGGCCAATTATTTTCTGAAACGCTAAAGAAAAGGTCTGGAGTTCCTCTCAGTCGCTCTGTTGGTGTATGTGTTTGGAGACAGGCGGTAGATGTTAAATGTTGGTAAGGAAATCAGCGTGACCTGCTAGCCAGTCATCGGGTTAATGAGGCTTGCGCGAGCTGAATAAATGGGCACGCTCTCAGTCCAGGGGTTCTCCATTCATTTTTTACATGAATATTTAATTCTCGCTACCCTACTGCCAGCGCAACAGCCTGCAGCCCTGAGCAGACAGGGACACACTCCCCATCTGCTGTAGGCCCTGAGACGGGAGGACCGCGGAAGGTGTTAGGAGCATATCAAAGGTCAGTTTATGAGCCCCCATGGAGTCATGGTTATTGATGCACAGTGTTTAGTCACGTTTTGGCTGAAAAACGGCAAAAGCGACGAGCAACTAATAATAAAAAAAAATGAAATAGAAAAAGCCATCAGCTATTATTAGGCTTTTGCAGTCAAAATAAAATCGGATAAGTGTTGTACATAACGTTATGACAACGTACACCACTTCGCTGAACATCGGCTTATGGACCCTTTATAAGCTTGTTTTTTTGGTAGACTGCATCATTAATTCAAATATTTATTAAGAACATTATATAGCCAAGCCTATTTTGTCAATGCGACTGCAATGGTTTCTTCCTCAGGCTTGAGATTTGTGTTCGTGAGCATCTTTTAAAGGTGAAAATATGCGCTAAAATAAACTTGTAAGTCTTTAAATATAGCACAGGCGCATATGCTGTATCTAGTAGGCAACACAACTCCAGGAGAAGCTTGTGGCAGAGCGTGAAACGATGGATCCTTTCTTCGGAGCTCAGTCAAGCGCGGGTGAATGATCCGCTTTTGACCGGGGGTGCGCGTGCATCGCCTGTTTTTCTCTAGTTAATTAAAGACCTGCCGAGATCGAACGCTTCCACTTTTAACACAATAGACAATATCACAGAGAAACAGTGAAAATCACTCGCCCTATCTCTGCACCGCCCTTGATCTCAACTCCATGCAATTATTCCAATTCAGCCGGAGGTACGGACGTGCTTCTTTAGATACTGACTTGTCACTCTGAGTCTAATTTAGGGGTTTACCCGCAAATTAAGCAAATTAGCAGCCTCATTAATTTTCGGGAAGGGAAGTAATATTGTGTTGAGCCTAAGGGCTCATTAAAACCCACAGTATATTAAGATGGATCAATGCAATCAATGATAGGTTACAGTAACCATTTGTTCAATGCAATTGTTCCATTACCTTTTTGAAACTTAGGCTTGTTGATATTTTCAAGACGGTGACATGAACTGGTGTTGTCACCCTTGAGCTTCTATTTTTAACTTTTGAGTCGTAGCAGGCTATGCAAATGTGTATTCTATAACCTATCTAAAAATAGTCTATATTATTATTATTTTTTATTCAGGTGCAATCTTTTGAAATTTTGGTATCATTAAGAAAATTATTGTTATTTTTATAGAGAATTAAATATACACTTTTGAAAGTCTTTTATGCTCAACAATTGGCAGCATTTATTTGACACACAAAAAACTGTATTAATATACTGTAAAACATACTGTAACAGTATTGTTGACTGTTCCTTATTTTAATATTTTTAAATGTATTCTATTTTATTTTATGTGATGACACAGCTGAATTTTCAGCAGCCATTAGGCCTACTCTAGTATGTGAGTGTAATCATGCTGATTTGGTGCTCAAGAAGTATTTTTTCCTCAGTGTTGAAAAAGTTATGCAGCTTCATATTTTTTGTGGAAACTGATACACTCTTCTAAACTTCTGTGATCAATAAAATGTTTAAAATATAATATAATTTATATATTATAACAATGTATGAAGTCTGTACTGTCACTTTTGATCAATTTGATGTATTCTTGCTAAATTAAAAAATCAATTCCTTCAAAAAAAAAAAAAAAACTTTGTAAGGTAGAATAGATGCTGAAAGTACTGAGACAGTACTAGTCTGAAAGTCAATTCTGCTTGACTGTCAGTAAAGATGTACAGTAGTCTACATGATCTGTCATGATGGCATATGGACAACGAGAGGCGTGTGGCACACTCATGACCCTGGGCAAACAACTCAGCAGTGACACCCATAATTAAATATCTCCAAATAACTTTGGAGATATTCTGTCATGTGACTGTCAGAGAGGTCTGCACACACAATCCACACCTGGAGAGTTTTATATAATACATGAGTCTGTCATCGTAAAATAACACGTGGTTACAAACAACAGAGGGATTTGTTTAAAAAAAAAAAAATGAAAATATTTATATATTAGCTATATACTGACTATAAGGGTAATAATAATAATACAGTAACAAAAATACTTGTAACAAAAAACGCCTAGTGCCTTCATATCATAGGAAGTACATTGGTTTATGTTTAGTTTTGTTTCCTTTTGGTATATGTTTTAGGAATTAGCTATCGACAACTAGAACCAGTTTTGTCTGTCTTTAATTTATTTATTTTCTTAAACTAATATGGATGGATCGTCTCTGGTGTGGATGAGTTTGAAATGGTCATGTTATTTTCTCCACGTCCCGACAGAGGGCAGTAATGTACTGTCTAGATCGAAACGTTTGGACATGAACTTCACATTGTGAACATGCCTCAGACTTTTAACGTATTCGATTTTATCAAGCAGCTGAGCCATAAAGACAGAGTTGTAATGTTTCTGAATGTTCTGTTTTCTTTTATCTATTAGATCAACTAAAGACCATATAAAACATTCTGCTGCCTGAAGTTATGTTTATTCCGCAGGCTTATTAGTTCAACAGACCCAACATAATCCAAACAGCAGACACACTTAAAAGGACCACCCATTTATTCAGATGATTATAAATTCTTGCCAATGCGAACAGCTGGCATTTCATTGAACTGTGCCCACTCGTTATTCGGCGAAGAGGAAAATGATTTGGCACAAGTGCTCTCTGTCCCTTCTCTGTCGCACGCATGCGTAAAACAAGCTTCAATCAACCGAGCGCGTGCGTGCTTCTCTGGGTGACGAAAGTCGAGAACAGTGCACCGTTTCATTTCTTCAAATCAAAGACATCCTGTTACTATATGGAATAAATAATCAATTTATAAAATATGTTCACAATACATTTCACGATAACTGTAAAGATTTTAATAGAACAATGTATTAGACTACTTTGCGATGTAGGTTACAGAAATATAACATTTACTTTTCTGAAACCCTTTAAAAGTATTTTTATTTTTTATTTTTTTTTAACTATTAAAAAGGGTAAACTACATGTGCTGACAAATAAAAGCTTAATGCTTCAGATCAACAGAGGGCAGTAGTGCTTCATTTTATTATTGTTGTAGGCTATGGCAAGTTTCTTTCTTTCTGTCTTTTTTCTTTTTTGCTATTGCCCTTAGTAACCCCAGTAATTAAATTCATGGGGAGAGAAATGTCATGGCGTCCTGGTGTTTCAAACTTAGGTTCCTGATCAGTGAAGACTTTCAAAAATGCCCCCATGTTATACCCCTTTAGTGTTTCAAACATGTCCCTGTCTGTTCAATTTTTCCTGAATTTGTCTTCGTTTCTGTTCACCATCGGTTTATTTAGTAACCTCATTACATCACCTGCTTTGCTGTGGAATTTCACAGGAGGTGCAATTAGCTGTAATGCGAACTAACTCAATATCAAATGAAGCTTGATTCTATGTTTAGTTCGCTGACAGTGATTTACTTAAGGGAGAATATATTTCATTTAAGTCATGCAACAATAGATACGTTTCTCATAATTGAGACATTATAAGAAGAGATTTAACAATCTAATCAGTAACACCATCAGACGAGGTTTCAATTATTCCCAGCATTCTTTTAATTGTTTATTAACTGGCGGTTGTTGATTGTATATTAACCGCTGTCACTGTGCATGTCCTTTGGGAAATCTCTATAATGAGAATGAAAGTGACATTCATAGTTTGCATGAAAGCTCCTCTATCGGCACACTGTATTTGATTGAGAGGAAGGTGAGGCGTCTGCGAACTGCATGTCTTTCACCGCCATTTATCTGGCATTTTTGCTTATCGCGGTGACATCACCAATCAATATCTCCTGTTCTGAGAAAAAGTCAACAAAAAGGCTGCTGATTAAATCAGCGACTGACTCCTTTCAAGGTCCTGATGAGAAGAGAAAACACAGGAACTTGGATGCACAATGTCTGTATATCCTTTCCTGAACATTCTGTAAAGTTTATTAGATTTGGGCTGCACGGATCAACAGGAATAAACATTGCAGGTTGTTTTAGGGATATGAATGTTTCAGATTGTCTCTTGGTTCTTTTTAATTTCTTTCAATACCATGTTTATATCCTCCGTCAGTGCGGTCTTGTCCTAAGCTGTCTTAGTTTGCTGCGGGCAGCTGGAAGGAGAGTAAGGCAGGACGTGCTCCCCTTGGGAAAGGTTCTGGTTCAAGAGAGATGATTTTGCGACCACGCTCTGATCATTGAGCCATTGCTTATGTGAGTTATGGCAAAATGGATCATGGGGACTCATAAAGGCTTTCATGAGCACTGACTCAATCCTCCTTTAGCATTTGGGTCCCCTCTTTAACTCCATCCTTTGTTTTTTTCCTTCTTGTTTTGGTGCTTTAGTTCCTCAAAAGGCCTTTTTGTTTTTAACCAGATTCTTTTTTGCTTTCATGGATCATCCCCTTTATCTTTCTGATCTCTTGTTTCCATCTCTATTCCTCTCTCTCTCTCTCTCTCTCTCTCTCTCTCTCTCTCTCTCTCTATCTCTCTCTCTCTCTCTCTCTCTCTTTGCAGATGCTCCTGGCCGGGAGAGGGCTTCTGAAGGGCAAACGTAAAGCCCAGTGAGCTGCTGTCAGCCTTGCTGCAGGGGGAGATGTTGAAGAACGCCAGAGCAGAGACGTCCCACTCCTCGTCCCATTGTTCCTGTCTCTCCGCTCCTGGTAATTAATGTCCCCCGTTAAATACAGACACTGTAAATCATAACATGGCCATTATATCCATGGGGAGCCGTCATGCATCAACTGCAGAGTTTGACTCACGAGTCTTAGATCAGTTGACCCAGGTTAAGTACATATTTGATGAGTGTAAATAGGAGACGGCATTCCTGGACTTTCAGACAAAGCTTTCCATGACCTTACACATACATTGTTGCTAACGGTGCGATTAGAAGGCTTTATATGACTTAACTCTATGTCTATCATTTTATTATTTATTTAATTAGAATTAACTTTTAAATAAACATCGATTAACATGAAATAACACAACCCCTCCCTTTAAGTTTTGTGTTCTCTCATTGATTGGTGGTGAATGCTACAAGGCCACTTTCAAAAACTCAAATAAAAATTAAAATTAGTCCACCGGAAATGCTTCCGTGTGCCACGGAAGTGAGAGCACTATTACATTTGAATTATGGATACTTATATTACAAATATGCATGGGTTAATTACAGAAGGCCTTCATTTACTTCCTATAGCCATGTGAGGGATGTTTGATCACAGATGTGCATTCTTTATTTAACATGTTTTGGACTGTTAAAAACTCCCGCCCACTGGAATGATAGAGCTTAGAAGTGCCAGGACAGTTTTTATTATAACTTTAATATAACAGTTGGACTCATCTGAAAGTCATATATACCCAGGATGGCTTGAGGGTGATTAAAACACAGCACTTAAACTAGCACTTTCACTAACAAGCCTATATGCACTTTAAATTGAAAATTAAGTTTAAAAAGTAATTAGATTTTAATCTGCACCATGAAATCACACTTGTAAACAATCTAATCAATTCTAAATTAACAAAATCAAGTCCTACATTTTTTCTTGTTCAAGAATCTACAATGTACAGTACATTAGGGAAGAAAAGGCTGTCAAAACCTCTGTTTCATATTAAGGTAACTTTAAGGTAAATGTTTAGTTGGTGAACAGATAGCAGTGTAAATGGAGGTGGGGTGGCAGTATAGTATAACGCAAGGTGCTGCTTGGAAGAAGTCACCCGCTGGGACACAATTCATTTCCAATGAAAGTTGGAGGCGGAACGGAGAGTGGGCTCAATCCCATTAAACTGCAGCGAATGAGCAAAAGAAAAGTGAAGTGGGTGTCTTAGACCTGTGTGCGGGAAAACATGCTGCTTGTGCCAGGATCCGCCCCTGTGCATGATGGATGAGAACATGAGATCATACTATAGACTTAAATAAATGTATAGGTTTTCTCAATTACTTAAGCTCGTTTTTAACAACTGTGTTGCATGTCTGCAATGGTAGTAACTCAGCAAAAACTTATTTTTCAAAACCTAGTTATTGTGTCAGGAAATTGGCCAATGCCAGATTTTTTATTTTTTTTATGTGTTATGTGAGCTGCACTGGCCAAAATGGTTTTCTTACCATGTCATTTCTTCAAATATTTGTGTTCCCAGCGACAATGCAGAAGAATTACATTTCGTCTTGCTGAAGATTATTGTGTATCACACTGAGCTTTTTTAGATAGCTCCAGATTTCAACATTAGTTACATGCCAGGCCATAAAATTTTGTCAGTTTTACAAACATCCCAAACATTCCATGCCATAGATATTTATGGAATATCCGTAAATGAATGGATTTCGTGATGGCTCACTGAAAGAATGTTTAGATGTGAAGAATTGTCAGTCTCAGTCTCCCTAAGTTTACAATTTAACTGAGAATCAGATTATTGTAAACATACTCTTTTGCATGCATGCTGAATTATGCAGTTTGTTTAAATAGAAATATGCAAAGAAATGAACTGTTAAGAAATAATTTTTGAATAAAAAAAATAATAAAAACAAACAAACTGAAGCAAAAAAAAACATTAAAAATCTTAGTGTCTGGTGGAAATCAATTGTGTTCATTAAGTGCACAAGAGTGTTTATAAAGGGAGCACAGGCATTTTAACAAAGCACTATTTTAAAATGCAAGGAACACATCTGGGAATGAAATATATAAAATAAATGTCAATTGTGTGAGTATCTACCATATTTTTAAGGTGAAGGCAGGTGCGGCCATCTGTGACTAAAATGTGCGAGGCTTCAAGTGTTATCTGTTTCCAATTATTTCAGCTGCACAAAAGCTGCCCTTTACGCTGGTATACGCTGATATTTGGAAACTATTTGCAAACTTGTTTGTATCACAATTACTTGAATTATTGCTTTTCTTTTCATTCATAGTGGCTAATATATCAGACACCTCACACATTCACAGAAAATGGATTACTTCAACGTTGCAAAATAATGTGGATATAGTCATACAGATATATAGAAAAAAATATATTTTATATATATATTTGAACTCATTCTAAAAACAGGCTTCCACAAGTTCTCATAGCTAATGCATACCAATAAGTCTTCAAGGCAGTTGGTTTGTGTGTTAGTGAGTGTTTAACATCATGATTTGCTGCTTTGTTGTTTGTCACAACCAGTAAATCAAGACAACTGGCTATGTTCATTAAATGCATTAAATTGCAATAAATCTACTAGGCTTATGTAACACTTTTAAGAGCACTGATAACAACTGAGAGCCTAGTGAATACCTTGCTTCATTTGTGTTCATAAGGAGCACAGTGTGTTAATAAAGTGAGCGTAGGCATTACAATGAAGCACTCAGTGATATTTGTAAGAAACGAGAGACACATTTGATTCATAAGTGAGGGCCTATTCTGAAACCCTCCTTATGAATATATGATGACAAGATGCCTTACAATTTTTCTTTATTTATGAGGCTAGTGCTGAGAAATGCTGAACCGATCTTCAAGTGTCTTATGCTCTTGATCATTTTCTGTATTGTGTAACGCGTGTAACCTTTTGGCAGCCGCAAAGAAGTCGATAACAATAAGTGTACAGTTACAGTCCTCTAGCGGTCCAAAACCGCTTCCAACCGAGTCTTAATTACTCATAACACTTCTGCAAGCCCAAAGACAGCTTAGTGCAGCTGTAGTCTCTTAGCGCTCCTTCCGTCTTATTTAACTACCGATGTTTTCATCCTTACGGGCAGCGCACGCTGCTGCCGAAACACAACAAGCCTGAGTGATTGGAAATTTAATTTGAACTCAGCTGTTTGCTTTATGTTCCCTATAGTGGTAGTGAAATTAACCATGGCATGGTTGTGATTGCAAAGTGTTTGTGTGTGTGTGTGTGTGTGTGTGTGTGTGTGTATTGTTGTTGTGTGTATTGTTGTGCACCTGGTGATGGCTATTGGCCATGCTACGTATATTTTTTTTGTTTGTTTGGTTTATGGTCCAGGGTCAGTTTTAGATACTTAAGATCAAGGCTGCATTTATTAGATTAAAAATCCAGAAAAAAATGTATATTGTGAAATAATAATTAAATTTTAAATAACTGTGTTTTCTGTGTGAATATATTTTAAAATGTTAATTTATTCCTGTGATACAAAGCATCATTACTCCAGTCTTCAGTGTCACATGATCCTTTCAGAAATCATTGTAATATGGCGATGTTTTATTATCAGTGTTGGAAACAGTTGAGCTGCGTTATAGTTTTTATTTAGGATTCTTTGATCATTAAAATATTAAAAAGAGAAGCATTTATTTAAAATGGATAATAATGTTCAGAACTACTG